>PVIY010037070.1:0-24967 GCA_004026745.1 Myrmecophaga tridactyla
ACCCAAACGGGTGGAGACATGTCGTCACCTAATCCAATTTAACAACCACTCTTGACTAAATCACATCACCCAGGGAGATGATCTCATTACAGTTTCAAACATACAGTATTGAATAGAGATTATTCTACCTTTATGAAATGGGATTTATATTAAAACATGGCTTTTCTTAGGGGGCATACTTCCTTTCAAACCAGCACATCCCCCCATTATTTATTTATTTTTATCCATTTTTTTTTCTTACTCATCTGTCTATACCCTGGATAAAAGGAGCACTGGACACAAGGTTTTCAAAATCACACAATCACATTGTAAAAGTAATATCTTTATATAATCATCTTCAAGAACCAAGGCTACTGGAACATGGCTCAACAGTTTCAAGTACTTCCCTCCAGCCACTCCAATACACCATAAACTGAAAAGGATATTTATATAATCCAGGGTAACCTCTCAACTTTGTTTGAAATCTCTCAGCCACTGAGACTTTCTTTTGTCTCATTTCTCTCTTCTCCCTTTTGGTCAAGAAGTCTTTCTCCATCCCATGATGTTGGCCCCTGACTCATCCTGGGAGTACTGTCCCATGTTGCCAGGGAGATTTTCACTCCTGGGAGTCATGTTCCACATAGGGGGAGGGCAGTGAGTTCACCTGTCGAGTTGGCTTAAAGAGAAAGCCCACATCTAAGCAACAAAAGAGGTTCTCTTGGGGTGACTCTTAGGTATAATTTTGAATAGGCTTAGCCTACTCTTTGCAGGAATAAGTTTCACTGGAGCAAACCCCAACATCGAGGGCTCAACCTATTGGTTTGGTTGTCCCCACTGTTTGTAAGAATATGAGGAATTCTCCAAATGGGGAAGTTGAATATTTCCTCTTTTTTCCCCATTCCCCTAAGGAGACTTTGTAAATACTTCTTTATTCACTGCCCATATTACTCTGGGATATATTAGGGCATTATGCCAACGTGGACAAAATTTCACACCCTATTCAAGATTCCATGCACTTATGGTGTTTAACTAAACTGACCATACAAGTTAAATCAGGAAATACACTACCCAAAATTTAAGTTTTGTGCCAAATAAACCTCTCTCCCTTTTTGGTCTCACACAGAAGTTGAGGTTTTAAAATATGGATGATATCATCCTTTACCCTGTAATCTCATTTACCTTAGTCCTATCCAGATCAGCTTCATTCATATTTCTACTCAAAGTCTGATCACTTTTTCAAGTTTGAAAACAGTTCCTGTATGGGGTACTTTGACTTTCATCACTTCAAAACTGTAACTCCAAGTCTCAGGTGTCACATAAATACCCAAAGTTTCTGGGAATGACTAGGTTATATATAAACAGCTCATTATCTCAGAATTTAGACATAACAGTTCTCAACTTCTGAATATATGTGACTGCTGTAAGAGCTTATAATCTAGGATCATTTATAATAGGTCCCAACCCGATAGCTCATTCTCTTAACTTCAGTTCACCGAGTTTTTGTATTATAGTTAATCCATATGATTGAGGCATGATAATATTTGTCTTTTTGTTCCTGACATTTAATTCAACATACAGTCCTTAAAGTTCGTACATCTAGTTGCATGACTCAGAATTTCATTCCTTCTTGTGGCCATCAGTAGTCCATTGCATGTATACACCACAGTTCCTCTTTCCATTCCTCAGTCATTGTACCCTTAGGCCACCTCCATCCATTGTGAATTGGGAACACTGCAGCTACAAACATCAATGTGAAAAATGTCTGTTCGTGTCTACGCACTTAGTTCCTCCAGGTATATACTGAGCAATGGGGTTTCAGGATCATATGGCAACTCCACCCCTAGCCTCCTGTGGAACCACCACACTGCCCTCCAAGGGGCTGCAACTCTTAGTTTCCCTAGTAACAGTGAACAGATAAATTTCTTTCTCTGCATTTTCTCTAGCACTTGTTTCTCTCTGTTCATTTTTATAGTTTTTTTTTCCACACATCATACAGTCCAACCTAAGTGTATAGATATGACTTGGCCACCATAATCTATATGAAGACATTTCCTTTATTTCCACAAAGAATCCATACCCCCCCATGCCCCCAACCTGTTGACATTTAGTATTGACATAATGCCTTTGTTACATTCAGTTGAAGCATATTACAAAGTTACTGTTGACTATAGACCCTAACTTGCATTGATTGTACTTTTTTCCATATACCATCCATTTTCAGCATGCTCTAATGTTGACATTTATTTGTTCTCCCTCATGCAAAAATGTTTTTTTATTTGTACATTGAATCACCATCATTGTCCACTCTAGGCATTCCTAAATTATACTGTCCCAGTCTTTATCCTGTATCTTTTCTTTTGCTTTCATATGTGCCCCCAGCCCTTCTCCCTCAGTATACTCAAATTCAGCTTCATTTAGTGTACTTATATTATTGTGCTACAATCAGGCAGTATTGTGCTATCCATTTCTGAATTTTTACAATCATTCCTGTTGCACAATCTGTATTTCTTCAGCACCAATTGTCCAATTTCTACCCTATTTCTATCTCTTGATAACCTGTGCTCTTAACTTCAACTCTTCAAGTTCACTCATTAATGTTAGCTCCCATTAGTGACACCATACATTATTTACCCTTTTGTTTCTGGCTAATTTCACTCAGCATAATGTCCTCAAGGTTCATCCATGTTGTTTCATGCTTCATAACTTTATTCTGTCTAACAGCTGTGTAATATTCTATTGTATGTATATACCACAGCTTGTTTGGCCACTCATCCATTGTTGGGCATTTGGGCTGTTTCTATCTCTTGGCAATCATAAATCATGCTGCTATTAACATTGGTGTGCAAATGTCCATTTGTGTCCTTGCCTTCAGTTTCTCTGATTATAAACCTAGTAATGGGATTGCTGGATGGTATGGCAGTTAGGCATTTCCCTAATCGCCAGTGAAGTTGAGGACCTTTTCATGTGCCTTTTCACCATTTGTATTTCTTCTTCTGAGAAGTGTCTGTTCATATCTTTTGCCCATTTTAAAATTTGGGTTGTTTGTCTTTTTGTTGTTGAGTTGAAGAATCTCTTTATATATTTTGAATACTAAACCTTTTCTGATATGTGGTTTCCAAATATTGTCTCCCATTTTGTGTAGTCTGCCTTTTTCCTTTCCTGAAAAAGTTCTTTTTTTAAATTTTAATTAATAAAACCAATCAACATGTAATGTGAACATTTTTTCCATCACATAGTTGTATATTCATCATCATGATCATTTCTTAGAACATTTACATCAATTCAGAAAAAGAAATAAACAGAAAAAATTCATACATACCATACCCCTTACCATTCCCTTTCATTTCAACTTAATACATTTTTTAAACATTTGTTCCCCTATTATTTATTTATTTTTAATCCATATGTTTTACTCATCTGTCCATAAGGTAGATAAAAGAAGCATCAGACACAAGGTTTTCACAATCACACAGTCACATTGCGAAAGCTATATCATTATACAATCATCTTCAAGAAACATGGCTACTGGAACACAGCTCTACATTTTCAGGCACTTCCCTCCAGCCTCTCTGTTACACCTTAACTAAAAAGGTGATATCTATTTAATGCATAAGAATAACCTCCAGGATAACCTCTCGACTCTGTTTGGAATCTCTCAGCTATTGACACTTTATTTTGTCTCATATCTCTTTCCCCTTTCAGTAGAGAAGATTTTCTCAATCCCTTGGTGCTGAGTCCCAGCTCATTCTAGGATTTCTGTCCCACATTGCCAGGAAGGTCCACACTCCTGGGAATCATGTCCCATGTAGAGAGGGGAAGTGCAGTGAGTTTGCTTGTTGTGTTGGCTGAGAGAGAGAGGCCACATCTGAGCAACAAAAGAGGTTCACTTGGGGGTGACTCTTAGGCCTAATTTAAGTAGGCTTAGCCTATCCTTTGTGGGGTTAAGTTTCATATGAACAACCCCCAAGATTGGGGGCTCAGCCTATTGCTTTGGTTGTCCCCCTGCTTGTGAGAATATCAAGAATTCTCCACTTGGGGAAGTTGAATTTCCCCCCTTTCTAACCATTCCCCCAAGGGGACTTTGCAAATACTTTTTTATTCCCTGTTGAAACCCTTCTGGGATTTATCAAAGCATCAATCTGGACAAGCCTACAAAATCTCATGCCCTACTCAAGGTTTCATGTACTGTGGTATTCAATTAAGCTGTCCACATAAGTTATATTATGAAATGCATTAGTTGAGATATAAATTTTGTACCAAGAAACATTTTTTGCTTTAGTCTCACACATAAGTTAAAGTTTTAAAATATTAATTACCATCTATTTTCAACACCCTGCATTATTGACATTCCTTTGTTCTTCCTCATGCAAAACATTTTTAAATTTGTACATTTAGTCACTATCATTATATACTCTAAGCATTCCTAGATTTTACCATCTCAGTCTTTATCATATATCTTTCCTTCTGATTTCATTTTTGCCCCCAGGCCTCCTCCCTCTATCATTCTCACATTCAGCTTCATTCAGTGTTCAAACATAATTGTATTACAGTTAGGTAGTATTGTGCTATCCATTTCTGAATTTTTACAATCAGTCCTGCTGCACAATCTGTATCACTTCAGTTCCAGTTACCCAATATCTACCCTATGTCTATCTCCTGATAACCATTGTTCTTAACTGAAATTATCCAAGTTCATTCATTAATGTTAGTTCATATCAGTGAGACCATACTGAGTATTTGTCCTTTCGTTTCTGGCTAATCTCACTCAGCATAATGTCCTTAAGGTCCATCCATGTTGTTACATACTTCATAACTTTATTCTGTCTTACAACTGCATAATATTCCATTGTATGTATATACCACAGTTTGTTTAGCCACTAGTCTGTTGATGGACATTTGGGCTGTTTCCATCTCTTGGCAATTTTAAATAATTATGCTATAAACATTGGTGTGCAAATGTCCATTTGTGTCTTTGCCCTCATGTCCTCTGAATAGATACCTAGCAATGGTATTGCCAGGTCATATGGCAATTCTATACTTAGCTTCCTGAGGAACCACCAAACTGCCTTCCACAGCGCTTGTACCATTTGACATTCCCACCAACGGTGGATAAATGTGCCTCTTTCTACACATCCTCTCCAACAACTTGTCCTTTTCTGTTTTATTGATAATGGCCATTCTGGTGGGTGTGAGATGATATCTCATTGTGGTTTTGATTTGCATTTCCCTAATAGCCAGGCAAGTTGAGCATCTTTTCATGTGCCTTTTAGCCATTTGTATTTCTTCTTCTGAGAAGTATCTTTTCAAGTCTTTTGCCCATTTTGTAATTGGGTTGTCTTTTTGTTTTTGAGTTGAATAATCTCTTTATATATTCTGGATACTAGAGCTTTATCTGATATATTGTTTCCAAATATTGTCTCCCATTGTATAGGCTGTCTTTTTACTTTCTTGGCAAAGTTCTTTGTGCACAATAGTGTTTAATTTCGAGGACTTCACATTTATTTATTTCTTTTTTCAATGCTTGTGCTTTTTGGGTGTAAGGTCTAGAAAACCACTTCCTATTACAAGACTTATAAGATATTTCCCTACATTTTCTTCTAAAAATTTTATAGTCATAACTCTAATGTTTAGATCTTTGATCATTATGAGTTAAATTTTGTATAGGGTGTGAGATATGGACCCTCTTTCATTATTTTGCATATGGATATCCAGTTCTCTAAGCACCATTTATTGAACAGGCTGTTCTGTCCCAGGTGGGTTGGCTTGACCACCTTATTAAAGATCAATTGTCCATAGATGAGAGGGTCTATTTCTGAACACTCAACACAATTCCATTGGTCAATGTGTCTATCTTTATGCCAGTACCATGCTGTTTTGACCACTGTAGCTTCTCATTATGCATTAAAGTCAGGTAGTGTGAGACCTCCCACTTCATTTTTCTTTCTCAAGATATTTTTAGTTCTTTGGAGCACCCTGCTCCAAATAAATTTGCTTATTGATTTTTCTATTTCTGCAAAGTAAGTTGTTGGGATTTTAATTGATATTACATCGAATCTATAAATCAATTTGGGTTGAATTGACATCTTAACTATATTTAGTCTTTCAATCCATGAACACAGTATGTCCTTCCATTTATTTAGGTCTTCCATGATTTCTTTTAGCAATTTCTTGTAGTTTTCTGTATATAGGTCTTTTGTATCCTTAGTTAAATTTATTCCTAAATATTTGATTCTTTTGGTTGCTATTGTGAATTGAATTTTTTTCTTGATTTCCTCCTCAGATTGCTTGTCACTAGTGTATAGAAACACTACTGATGTTGGGTGTTGATCTTGTGCCCTGCCACTTTGTTGTATTCATTTATTAGCTCTAGTAGCTTTGCTGTAGATTTTGGGGGATTTTTAACATATAGGATCATGTCATCTGCAAACAGTGAGTGTTTTACTTCTTCCGTTCCAATATGGATGCTTTTTATTTCCTTTTCTTGTCTAATTTCTCTGGCTGAACTTCCAGCACAATGCTGAATAACAATGGTGATAGTAGGCATTCTTGTCTTGTTCCTGATCTTAGAGGGAAAGTTTTCAGTCTTTCCCCATTGAGGATGACATTACTGTGGGTTTTTCATGTATTCCCTTCATCATGTTAAGGAAGATTCTTTCTATTCCTATCCTTTGAAGTGTTTTCATCAAGGAAGGATGTTGAATTTTCTCAAATGCCTTTTCTGCATCAAATGAGATGGTCATGTGGCTTTTCCTCCTTTGTTTTGTTGATAACCATATCAACAAGGCTGTGTTGAAGCAGCTTTGCATACATGGAATAAATCCCACTTGGTCATGGTGTATAATTCTTTTAATGTGCTGGTAGATTCAATTTGCAAGTATTTTGTTGAGGATTTTTATGTCTATATTCATTAGAGAGATTGGTCTGTAATTTTCTTTTCTGTAGTATCTTTGTGTGGCTTTTGTGTGAGGATGATGTTGGCTTCATAGAATGAGTTAGGTAGCTCTCCCTCCTCTTCAATTTTTTTGAAGCGTTTGATAGGTTTGGTATTAATTCTTTCTTGAATGCTTGGTAGAATTCACATGAAGTCATCTGGTCCTGGACTTTTCTTTTGGGAGCTTCTTGATAACTGATTCAATCTCTTTACTTGTGACTGGTTTGTTAAAGTCATCTATTTCTTCTTGAGTCAATGTTAGTTGTTCAAACCATTCTAAGAAGTTGTCCACTTCATCTACATTGTCTAGTCTATTAGCATAAGTTGCTCATAATACTCTCATTACCTCCTTTATTTCTGCAGGGTCAGTGGTTATGTCTTTTCTTCTATTTTCTGATTTTATTTATTTGCACCCTCTTTTATTTTTGTCAACCTAGCTAAGGGTTCATCAATTTTATTGATTTTCTCAAAGAGCCAACTTCTGATTTTGTTGATTTTCTCCATTGTTTTCAAGTTCTCAATTTCATTTATTTCTTCTCTAATCTTCATTATTTCTTTCCTTTTGTTTGCTTTGGGGTTAGTTGCGGTTCTTTCTCTAGTTCTTCTAAGTGAACGGTTAATTCCTTGATTTCTACTCTTTCTTCTTTTTTGCTGTAAGCATGTAAGGCAATAAATTTCCCTCTTAGTACTGCCTTTGCTGCATCCCATAAATTTTGATATATTGTGTATTCATTTTCATTTGCTTTGAGATATTTACTGATTTCTCTTGTAATTTCTTCCTTGACCCACTGGTTATTTAAGAGTGTGTTGTTTAACCTCCATATATTTATGAATTTTCTGGCCCTCTGCTTGTTATTGATTTCCAACTTCATTCCATTATGATCCAAGAAAGTGTTTTGTATGACTTCAGTCTTTTTATATTTATTGAGCCTTGCTTTGTGACCCAGCATATGGTCTATCCTTGAAAATGATCCATGAGTACAATGAGAAAAATATGTATCCTGCTGTTGTGGTATGTAATGTTCTGTTAATGTGTGTTAAGTCTAGTTCATTTATCGTATTATTCAAATTCTCTGTTTGTTTATTGTTCCTCTGTCTCGATGTTCTATTCATTGATGAGAATGGGGAATTGAAGTCTCCAACTATTATGGTAGAGGTGTCTATTTCTCCCTTCAGTATTTCCCTCATGTATTTTGGAGCACTCTGTCTTGGTGCATAAATATTTATGGTTGTTTTGCCTTCTGGTTGAATTGTTCCTTTTATTAATACTTAGTACTTCCTTGTCTCTTTTTATTGTTTTACATTTGAAGTCTAACTTGTCAGATATTAGTATAGCTACTCCTGATTTTTTCTGATCATTGTTTGTATGAAATATCTTTTCCCAACCTTTCACTTTCAACCTATTTTTGTCCTTGGGTCTAATAGGAATCTCCTGTAGATAGCATATAGATGTGTCCTGTAATCCTTTCTGCCACTCTGTGTCTTTTAACTGGGGATTTTAATCCCATTGGCATTTAATGTTATTAATGTAAAGGCATTACTTTCTTCTACCATTTTATCTTTTGCATTTTATATATCGTATCTAATTTTTAAAAATCTTTTTACCTTTACTGATGGTCTTCATTTCTACACTCTTCTCCAGACCCCTCTCTTCTATCTTTTCCTATCTGCCTGTAATGCTCCCTTTGGTATTTCTTGCAGAGCCAGTCTCTTAGTCACAAATTCTCTCAGTGATTGTTTGTCTGAAAATATTTTAATCTCCCCCTCATTTTTGAAGGACAGTTTTGCTGGGTATAGAATTCTTGGTTGGTATTTTTTCTCTTTTAGAATCTTATATATATCATACCACTGCCTCTTGCCTCTGTGGTTTCTGCTGAGAAATCCACACATAGTTCTATTCGGCTTCCCTTGTATGTGATCATTGCTTTTCTCTTCCTGCTTTCAAAATTCTCTCTTTCTCTTTGACATCTGACAACCTGATAAGTAAGCATTTTGGAGTATGTCTTTTTGGATGTATTCTGTTTGGGGTACACTGCAGTTCTTGGATCTGTAATTTTATGTCTTTCATAAGAGATGGGAAATTTTCAGTGATAATATCCTCCATTAGTCTTTCTCTTTTTCCTTTTCTTCTCCTTTTGGGACATGCACAACACGTATATTCATGTGCTTCATGTGTCATTCAATTCCCTGAGACCCTGCTCATATTTTCCATTTTTTCCCTATATTTTCTTTTGTGTGTTGGATTTTAGATGTCTAGTCCTCTTGTTCACTAATCCTTTCTTTTGCCTCTTCAAATCTATTGTTGTAGGTTTCCATTGTTTTTTCATCTGTTCTATTGTGCATTTCATTCCCATAAGTTCTGTAATTTGTGTTTTCAAACGTTTGAGTTCTTCTTTTTGTTCACCTAATGTCTTCTTTATGTCCTCCTTCAACTCATTGATTTGATTTTTATGAGATTTTCCATGTTCAAACATCCTGAATTAGTTGTTTCAACTCCTGTATCTCATTTGAATTGTTGGTTTGTTCCTTTGAATGAGCTGTATCTTCAGTTTTCCTAGTATGACTCGTTATTTTTTGCTAGCATCTAGGCATTTGATTTCCTTAATTAGTTTATTCTGGAGGTTATTTTCACTCTCTTACCTGGGGTTTTCTTGCTGGATGGATTTATTCTCTATCTCTTCTTTGACACTTGGTCAACTTATTCTAGATTTTTAGCATAGGTTCTCTTTAACTGATCAGAATTTTTCAGTTTTTGTTTTTCTGTTTCTTGCCATGCCTATATGGAGCCTTTTTTTTTTGAGGTGTGTCTCTTCAGATATTATAGACTACAGGCAGATAGTATAGAACAGACAGGCCCACATTCAGGAGGGAAGAGTACCCAGCCTCAGTTTTCCCTGAGAGTGAGACCCAGCAGTTTGTCCAACTTTCCTATGAAGCCTCTAGTGTTTGTGCTTTTCGTACCCTGCCTGACATGTGGCACTTTCCTTGCCTGTGACTTCTGACCAGCTTAAAGTGATGTGGTGCCTTTAATTGCAGCAGACTCTCCCTGCCATGGATGTGGTTGAGACAGAGGTGAAGTTGTAGTATGGCTTTAATTGTTTCAGTTTTCCAGTCCCTGGGACTGAATTCCTTGTAGGAGGAATTCCACTTGAGCTGGGCCCCACCTTTCTCTTGGGGAAGATGCACCTTTTAGGGAATTAACTCCTTTCTCTTGACTAGTTACTTTGTCTCTTAGACAAGTTTAATTCCGCCCTTGCCTGGGGCAGTGCTGGAGCCTGAGAGAGCTTCCAGTTCTATCTAATTAGAGTTCTTTGTGGGGTCTCAATCATCCTATGTGTTCCAGGCTGGTGTATGCTGTGTGTCCGGTCACTGATGTTCCCCTAGCAGTTGTACTGTACTGTTCTTGGCTATTTACTAGCTGCTCTGGAGGATGAACTAGATTCCACACCTCACTATGCTGCCATCTTGTTCCACTGCCATCAATATCAGGTTTTTACTTCTAGCTGCTCTAATATGCTGGAGACTAAAGGAAATATCAATATAATGATTCAGCAATCATACTCATTTTTAAACCTTACCTTCTCTGTATAACTCCACTATCACCTTTGATCTTTCTCCCACTCTTTAGGAGTATTTGGACTATGTCCATTCTAATTTAATTTTTATTAATTGATCTTATAGCATTACGTTGCTAAGCTCATTTACTAATTCCTATCAGTTATAGATAACTTTTTTCCAAAAATAAAACAAAAAACACAGTCATACCACTTGCAAATATTGTTAATTCTTTTCCAAACCTTATGATAGCAATTTCTTTTCCTTGTTTTATTGCACTGACTATGAGCTTTAGTACAATGTTAAAAGAAGCAATAATAGCAGGCCTCTTTGTCTTGTTCTTGATATTATAGGAAGCGATTTAATATTTTATCATTTATTTTAATGTTTTTTATAGGGTTTTATTTTAAGATCACATTAGATTCCCTTCTAATTTGAGGATTCTTAACCCCTGGCTTATAGATTTCACCTTAAATGGATATTGAATGTTAACATGCAGTTTTCTACATCTATTGGGATGAAAATGTATGTTTTTAAATCCCTCAATCTTTTAATCAGTTTTCTCATGTTAAGCCAATCTTGCATTCCTGGGTTAAATTCACTTGTTAATGATTTATTAACTTTTTTGAACATTGTTGCTTTGTAATATGATTATCATCCTCTATTCATTTTATTTTTCTCTTCAATTTATTTCCTTCACACTACCAGTTTTATGGTGTCAGTGTAGCTGTATATAACCCATGAAAATATGTTCTTAAATATAATCCATTCCTGTGAGCACGGACCCATTTTAAGTAGGATATTTTGATGAGGCTACTTCAGTTACGGGGTAACTCACCTCATTTAGGATGGTACCTAATCCTATTACTGGAGTCCTTTATAAATAGAATACAGAGAGAGAAAGCCATGGAAGCAAGAAACTGAAAGCAATGAAACCTGGAATAGAAGCGGGGGACCAGGAGACTCCACCATATGCCTTGCCGTGTGGCAATGATCTCTGGCAACTGGTCTTTGAGAAGAAATCTTCACCTCCATTATGCCTTGATTTGGAAATTTCCTTGGCTTCAAACTATAAGGTAATAAATTCCCATTGTGAAACCCAATCCATTTCATGGTATCTGCTTTAAGTAGCCCAGGAAATAAAAACAAGTTTCTTTTTAAAAATTTTGTTCTTATATCAGAATATTCTTTTAAAAAAATTTCTATAGCAGTGAAAACCAGTTTTGCTTATTTTTTCTGTTTCCTTGATTAATTCTTTCTCTAATAGGTGTATAATCTGATAATCTGTGTTTTGTGGTATTTTTTGTTTGCTTTAACATTTTTAATTGTGAAATATATACAAAAAAGCAATAAATTTCAAAGTACATTTTAACAAGTAGTTATAGAACAAATTTCAAAGTTTGGTGTGGGTTACAGTTCCACAATTTCAGGTTTTTCCTTCTAGCTTCTCCAAGATACTGAAAACTAAAAAGAAATATCAATATAATAATTCAGTAGTCATACTCATTTGTTAAATCCTAACTTTTCTATTATAACTTCTCCTTCTCCTTTGATCCTTCTCCCAGTCTTTAGGGATTTGGGGGTTATGCCCATTCTGACTGTTTTCATTTTGAAAAGGGGTGTTCACAATATGAGATGGGGGATGGAATTGGGCTTATGGAGAAACTTGTACCTCTGAGTTTCAGGACTTATCTGGCCTAGGAACCATCTAAAAGTTTTAGATTTCTGAAGAGTGCATGCAACTTTTGTAGGATCTCAGAGAGAGCCCTGGGTGTTCTTTAGGGCTAACAGGAAAGATGTTGGTTGAGGGTTGGCAAACTGTGGCAATTAGCAATATCTAGCTGAAACTGGCATAAGAGGAGAATAGCCCCTCAACTCTGTTTTCTCTCTTTTAGCCATTGATACCTTCTTTTGTTACATTTCTTTCCCTGCTTCGATCAGGAAGTTTTGTAGTATTTTTGCAAACATTTTATATTGCTCTTTTCAGCTTATTATTTTTTTTAATAAAAGTAAAATAGTATGAAAGGCTTTAGTTACTAAAAACTATTATGGATTATGCTGTTTAATTTTACTATCTTTACCTTGGCACTGCCAGAATCATCCTTTTAGAACTTACACTGAGATTCCAAATGTATTTTTTTGTGTAGTCATTCAGATGTTTGAAAGTCATGCTGGTGAACTGAAACAATGGGCAGTTGGCTGTTGTAATTTCAATTGCTCCACAACAAATGTTTGGAGTCCTGTGCTCTCTGCTCTATGCAATTATTCAGTACCTGAAGGAGGTGGGATTGAAAAAAAGGATTTTGTTGTTTCCCTTGATTCTTGTTTTTTTCTTTATTAGAGAAGTTATGGGTTTACAGAACAATAATGCATAAAATACAGGATTCCCACAAACTACCCCTCCACCAACACTTTGCATTGGTGTGGAACATTTGTTACAATTGATTATAGCACATTTTTATAATTTTACAACTAATTAAGGTCCATGATTTAGGTTAGGATTCCCTGTTTGTGTAGTATAGTTCCGTGGGTTTTTAAACATTTTTTTCTGTTACCATATATACAATCTAACATTTCTTTTTTTAATCATGTTCAGGTATATATTTCAGTGCTGTTAATTGCATTTGAAATGTTCTGCCACTACCACCATTACCTAAATATTTCCATCCTTCCAAATAGGAACCCTGTACATTTTAAACCTTCACTTCCCATTACTTTTCCCTACCCTGTCCCCTGGTAAGCTATGTTCTTGATTCTGACCCTATGAATTTTCTTATTCTAAATGTTTCAAATCAGTGAGATTATACAATATTTGTCTTTTCATTCTACATGATATCTTCAAAGTTCATCCATGTGTTGCATGTATCAGGATTTCATTCCTCTTTATGAGTGAATAATATTCAACTATAAGTCTGTACCACATTTTATTTATCTAATCATCAGTTGGATGCTTGGGTTGCCTCCATCTTTTGGCAGTTGTGAATGATGCCATTATGGACATCAGTGTCCAAATATCTGTTTGAGTTTTTACTTTCGATTTTTGGGGGTATATACCAAGTAGTGGGATTACTGGGTCATATGGTATTTTGCACTTAGATTTCTAAGGAACTGAAAAACTGTCTTCCACAGTAACTGCACCCTTTCGCATTGCCACCAGCAAAGAATGAGTGCTCCCATTCCTCTGTATCCTCTCTTATACTTGTTATTTCCTGTTTTTAAAATAGTGAAAAAGGGTATCTCAATGTGATTTAATATGCATTTCGCTGATCGCTAATGATTTTAAGTATCTTTTCAATGCTTTTGGCTATTTGGATGTCTTCTTTGGAGCAATGTCTATTCAAGTCCTTGCCCATATTAAAATTGGATTGTTGTCTTTTTGTTAAGTTGAAGGATTTCTATATATATTCTGGATATTAAACCTTTATCAGATATGTGGTTTTCAAATATTTTCTTGCATTGTATAGATTTTTGTTTTACTTTCATGATAAAGTCCTTTGAGGAACAAAATATTTTAATTTTGAGTAGGCCCTATTTATCTGTTTTTGTTGTTGCTTGTGCATTGGGTGTAAAGTTCAAGAAACTATTGCCTACCACAAGATCTTGAAGATGCTTTCCTACATTTTCCTTTAGGAATTTGATAGTTCTAGCTTTTATATAATGTCTTTGATCCATTTTGAGTTGATTTTTGTATTAAGATGTGAGGTAGGCATCCTCCATCTTTTTTTTTTTTTCAAATGGAGATTCAGTTTTCCCAGAACCATTTGTTGAAGAGACTGTTCTTTCCCTCTGCCACCTTGTGAAAAATCAGTTTTTAAAATGTGAGGGTTGATTTCTGAGCTGTCAGTTCTGTTCAGTTGATCAATATGTCTGCATTTGTGCAGGTTTTAGTTTTAAAGTCGGGCAGTGTGAGTCCTCCAAGTTCATTCTTCTTTTTCAAGAAAGCCTTAGCTATTTGGGATCTTTTACCATTCTTCTAAATTTGATGATTGACTTTTCCATTTCTGCAAAGAAGGTTGCTGGGATTTTGATTGGGATTGCATTGAATCTGTAAATTACCTTGGAAAGGATAGACATCTTAATGATATTTAGTCTTCCAATCCATGAACATGGAATGTCCTTCTGTTTATCTAGGTCTTCTTTTATTTCTTTAACAAATGCTTTCTAATTTTCTCTGTATAAGTCCTTTATATCATTGGTTAGGTTTATGCCTAGATATTTGATTATTTAGTTGCTATTATGAATGGATATTTTTCTTGATTACTTCTTCTGATTGTATACAGAAACACTACTGATTTTTGGTGTTGATCTTATATCCTGTCACTTTGCTGAATTCAATTATTAGCTCTATGGCCTATGTTGTGGACTTTTCAGGATTTTATGTATATGGGATCATGCCATCTGCAAATAGAGAAAGTTTTACTTTTTTTGTCAAATTGCTCTGGCAAGAACTTCCAGTAGAATATTGAATAGCAGTGATGAAGTGGGCATCCTTTTCTTGTTCATGATCTTAGAGGGAAATCTTTCAGTCTTTCACCATGTAGGATGTTAGCTGTGGTTTTTTTCATATGTGCCCATTAACATGTTGAAGACTATTCTTTCTACTCCTAGTGTTCTGTTTTTTTTTTTTAATTAAAAAAGAGTGCTGTATTTAAAAGACATTGATGGAGATGATCATGAGTTTTTTCCTTCATTCTGTTAATGTGGTGTGGTGCATTAAGTGATTTTCTTATGTTGAACAAACCTTGCATACCAGGAATAAATCCCACTTGAAAATGGTGTATAATTCTTTTAATATGGATATGATTTGCTAATATTTTGTTGAGAATTTTTGCATCTGTATTCATAAGAGATATTGGTCTCTAGTTTTCTTTCCTTGTGGTATCTTTATCTTTATTCTTGTGGCTTTGGTATGAGGGTGATGTAAGCCTTATAGAATGAGTTTAGGAGGGATCTCTTCTGTTCAGTTTTTTGGAGGATTTTGAGAAGATTTGGAATGAAGTCTTCTTAGAATGTTAGGTAGAATCCCTCTGTAAAGCCATCTGGTCCTGGGCTTTTCTTTTGGGGGAGGGTTTTATTACTGATTCAATCTCTTTACTAGTAATTGGTTTGTTTAGATCTTCTATTTCTTCTTGAGTCAATGTAGGTACTTTATGGGTGTCTAAGGATTTGCCCATTTAATTTAGGTTATATAATTTATTGGCACGCAGTTGTTCATAGTATTCTCTTATGAGCCTTTTTTAAAATTTTAGTGGGGTCAGCAGTAATGTTCCCATTTTCATTTCTGATTTTCAGTATTTGTATCGTCTCTCTTTTTTCTTTGTCTGTCCAGTTAAATGTTTGTAATTTTATTGATCTTTTCAAAGAACCAACTTTTGGTTTTTTTTGACTCTATTGTTTTATTGTTTTCTATTCCATTTATCTCTGCTCTAATCTTTGATATTTCCTTCCTTCTGCTCATTTTGGGTTTAGTATGCTCTTCTTTTTCTAGTTCTTCCAGTTTTGAGAGTAGGGCCCTGATTTAACATTTTTCTTCTTTTTTAATGTAAACATTTAGAGCTATAAATTTTCCTCTCAGCACTTCCTTCACTGCATCAGATAAGTTTTGGTGTGTTATATTTTCATTTTTATTCACCTCAGGGTATTTCCTAATTTCATTCTGATTTCCTCTGTAACCCATTGGTTGTTTAAGGTTATGTTGTTTAATCTCCACTTATACATGAATTTTCCATTTCTTCTTCTGCTGTTGATTTCTAGCTTCACTCTGTTTTTTTTCAGAGAATATACATTGTCTGATTTCAATGTTTTTAAATTTATTGGAACTTGTTTTGACCCACCATATCATTCTATACTGGGGAATGATCCATGTGCACATAGAAAGATGTTTATTCTCTTTTTGTTGGGTGAAATGCTCTATATATGTCTGTTAGATCTATTAGATTTTGAGTATCATGCAAATCTTGTGCTTCCTTATTGATATTCTGTACAGATGTACTATCCATTATTGAATGTGGTATATTAAAATCTCCTACTATTAATATAGAACTGTCAGTTTCTCCCTTCAAATCTATCAGTATTTGCTTCACATATTTTGGGACTCTGCTGTTAGGTGCATATATATTTATAACTGGTACATCTTCCTATTAAATTGTCCACTTTACCAGTATATCATGACCATTTTTGTGGTTCTTAACTGTTTTTTTTTTTACTTAAAGTCTATTTTATATGATATTCGTATAACCATCCCAGCTCTCTTTGGTTAGTATTTGCATGGTGTATTTTTTTCCCATCCTTCCCTCAACCTACTTGTATCTTTGAATTTAAGGTGAGTCTCTTATAGACAGCATATAATTAGGTCATGCTTTTTTGTCTATTCTTCTAATCTCTGTCTTTTGACTAGGGAGTTCAATCCATTTACATTTAAAGTCACTACTGATAATATAGGTCTTTCTTCTGCCATTTATAAGTCATATAGTTTTTGTCCCTTACTTCTGTTAATTTATTATATTTGTTTGAGTTTTTGTGTTGTTTGATTTTTTGTGTTTGTTTGATTTTTTTGTGCCTTCTTATTTCTATCTTGATACAGTTTCCATTTATTTTTTGTGGTTAGTATGGGGTTAGAATTTAATATTCCAAATATATAACACCTAACTTCAATATCATGAACATATACTTTTCCTATACCCCTCTGTCCCCCCACCATTTTTGTACTTGTTACACTTATATATTTGTACATTGTTTGCCCAAAACAATAGATTTATTATTACTTCTTTTTTTTTAGCATGGGCAGGCTCGGGGAATTGAACATGGGTCTCTGGCATGGCAGGCAAGAATTCTGCCACTGAGCCACAGTTGTACTGCCCTATTATTACTTTTTATGCATCCACATTTTAGTACTTGCAGGAAGAGAGAATTGGAGTTAAATTCCAAACAATACACTATAATAATACTGACATTTATAATTATCCAAATGATTACCTTTATTGCCAATCTTTATTTCCTTCTGTCACTTTGAACCACTATTTAGTGTCCTTTCCTTTCAATCTGAATAACTCCCTTTAGAATTATTTGTATTGCGGATCTAGTAGTGATGAATTCCCTCAGCTTTTGTTTTAATCTCTCCCTCATTTTTGAAAGAAAGTCTCCCCAGATACAAAATTCTTGGCTGGCAGTTGTTTTCTTTCAACACTTTTACTATTTCAAGCCACTGCCTTCCTCCCTCTAAAGTTTCTGAACTTCTGAAATCGGCACTCAATCTAAATGGGGCTCCCTTGGAGGTATACATTGCTTTTCATTTGCAGTTTTCAGAACTCTCTCCCTGTTCTTTGCATTTGATAGTGTGATCCGTATATGACAGGGTGTATTTTACTTCATGTTTATCCTGTTTGATTTTTTCTGGGCTTCTTGTATGTGCATAGTCATGTCTTTTGCTAAGTTTTGAAAGTTCTGTCATTATTTCTTTGAATATTCCTTCTGTCCCTTTCTCTCTTTCCTCTTCTTCTGGGACTCCTATGATGTGTATATTGGTGGTATGTTTGATGGTGTCCCAGAGGTGTCTTGGGCTATTTTCACTTTTAATATTTCTTCTTTTTCTTTCTGCTCCTCATTCTGACTCATTTTATCTGTCTTGTCTTAAGTTCACTGATTCTTCTGCCAGCTCCACTCTACTCTTGAAACCCTCCTGGTTGTTTTTCATTTCAGTTATTGTGGTTTTCAACTCCAGTTTTAGTTTGGTTCCTTTTGAAATTTCTATCTCTTTATTAAGACTCTCATATTGCTCATTCTTTCTTTTCCTGATATCTTGTAGTTCATTTTTTGTGTTTTCCTTCTTCTCCTTGGGCATTTCTTAAAAAATACAAATAAAAATTTATTGTACAAAATTAAGGCCTTTGTATTCCACAGCTCACTAAGGCTAAAGAAACCTGGATAATTTTTAAATCTTTCACAAAAATTTTGCTTTCCCTATGTCCTATCCTCAACTATTAAAAATGGCCTGACCAAAATATTGCCCTTGAGCATTTTTTAAGATAATTTTTAAAATTTGTTTGTTCAGTATGTCCACATTCTTGTCTTCTTCATTGGTGTTTTCTGGATTTTTATCCTCCTTTGGATAGACCGTCTTTTCCTGTTTCTTTCTTTATCTTGTAATCTTTTGCTGCACACTGTGCATTTTAACATTTTAAAATGATATATCTGGCATCTATTCCCTTGAAATGTCTGTTACTTAGTTTTGTAACCAGCTGTTGATAGGACAGAAATTTTCTTGAGCTTCAACCATCCTATCAGGAAGGTCTGCCCAAGGGATATAAAGTGTGCAAGTTTTTCCCTGTCTTTGTGGGCCTGTCTAATTTGCTTGTTAGTGTTTTGGAGCTCTCCTGTTTATGGAAGTTTGGTTGTCCCCTCTGTTTCCCAGGAGACAGACCTCCTTCTCCTGGGTGTTTGAAGCCAGCAGGCCTTTGTCCCAGACTGTCTACCTTCTGCACTTCTTTCATTCTCTCATGCTGCTTTTGCCTTAGGCAAATTCTTGGAGGCAGGCACACCAGAGAGGACTTTCCAAGTTAATCTTTCACAGTCATAACAGGACCAGAAACCCAAATAATGGGTGTAAACCAGTTCCAAAGTGCCCTTGGGAGGAGATTAAGAAGGTTTTCAATAGCTTCTCTGACTACTACTCCCCATATCTGAGCTTTCCTGGTCTGCTCAGCAAAATCAATTAACTGACCCCTCCAGCACTAATGAAGCACAGTATCTTTAAGTCTCCACCATCAACCCCCCTGTCAGGGAGGGTTGAAACAATGGCTGACCTTAGAACCAGGCCTCCAGTGTTCGGAATCAACAGCCAAGATCAGTGATTGCCTGTGCCCACACCTGTTCTGGGGGAAGAGGATATTGTGTTTTCTGTTGCCAGCAAGATAGCTAGAGACTGTATCCCATGGCTGTGTCCACACATGTTTTTGTGGAAGAGGATTTTAATGCCCCTTTCTGTCACCAGCAAGGTCACCAGGGGCTGATTTCCATGGCTGCCTGCCACGCTAGTGAAGGATGGACACGGGTAGCCATGCAGATAGAGCAATTTAGTGTTCTTTACCATAATTTATTAACCTCTTCCTCCCACTCTTCCCTAAATGCTGCACATTTAGTTTCACAGAGTTCCTGCCTGTTTAATAGTTGTTTAGGTGGAAGGACTGAGTCCTGGAACTCCTTACTCTGCCATCTTCCACAATCCTCTATGCTTGTAGACTTTTTGTTTTCTTGTTTGTTTCATGTCGTTTATCTCTGTTTAGTGAATTCTATTCAACAATCGTATCATTTGACTACAAGATTCTTGTTTCTGCCTTCACCTTAAACCTATTTAACCTGGTTAGGACATTGCTGTTTTCTAGTCATTTTGTCTCCCATCTCATCTCCAGGCTATTCTGATTGTCTTAAAGGCAGAATATGGAAAAATAAAATTCATGTTTCCCCTTGATGAACTTTCTTTTAGCTCTGCTTTCCTTGTAATACTTTTGTGTGGAAACTGGCTCCCAATAAAATGCTTCCACTGTGGTCGCCATCATTTCCCAGATCTCATTTTCACATTCAGGAATTTTGGTATGGCCCTTCAACAGTTTTTTCCTTATTCCTGGATAATTTCATCCTTCATCTTGGAATTCTTCTTTATTTGATCCAAATTTTATAGTACAAAACAGATATTATCCAAAAGTGGTAGGAGGATTGTGAGTGTTTCCATTGCTTTACTTTGAATGAAACACCCTGCTCCATTTTTAGTTTTTAAATTAATTTCTATGGTTTTCAGAGAGAAGAATTATCCATATGTGCACTCAAGCCATATTCTGCAGTAACTCAATAGTGAATTGACCTAACAAAAAATATATGGTCATTTATGTATACTTTTAAAGATTATTCACAAAAACAATATCAATTAAAACCTTTACCTGAGGTTAATAAGAGCAATGCTTCTTAAGGATAAACTGTAATTTTCTTTCTCAGTAAAGTCCCCATCAAATACAGTAGAACCCTTTATAATACTGAGATCAAGGGACAGGTCTCAGGCTATTTTCACCATTTTTTATATACTGAAAACATAATTAATTCTAATAGATTTAGTCTGTATCATCTGTTATATACATAATAAAATAATTTTCAATGAAACTGATTAGAAAACATTTTTGTTTTGTTAGTATTTTGCCCTGATTTCTAGTAAATCTGTTTGTTCTCTTTATAAAAACTCAGATGGAGAAAGGAATACAATTACACTTCTGATCTAAATAATTTCCATCCACATATAATAATGGGATTACAATGTGAAATTAAATCTAAGAGTAATGCTTGATTAAATACAGGTGTACTTTATAGTGGCATTTCATCACTAGTTTTAATATTATATCCCAGGCAGGAAAAAATATCCCATTTAAAATATATTACCTTTATTATTACTTTTCTTGCAGCCTGGTAAGATCCAATGCTTTCATCAATTCTATTCCAAATTTCTTGAGAGTGAAAAAGGGAAAATAAATGTAGGGTTTGAAGAGTTTGATTTCTACATATCATAGATTAATGAAAAGATCAGCAATATTCATTTTGCACCTTCAATATAAAGGGCAGTAAACATTGTGAGTGTTGAGAAAGAAACCCACCACTGTTTTTGTTTTTTTGGTCCCAGAAAATATACTAGTAATCAAATTAAACCGTAAGCTATTAAAGTATGTGGCTCCTTTTCTTTATTAAAAATGTAGAGAACCACAAAAACCTCTAAATTAATACTCCATTTTTAATGAAAATACATTTGAAGTACCACAGATTTGCCATCTATAGTTTAAATGTTAAACAGTAATGATGAAATCTTGTCAAAGAAAAATGAATAACTATAAATCTTATAAATAACAAAACAGAAAATGTATTCAACCACTCTGCTAAATTGATGACAAATAATTTTTTAGGGTAGAAATTATCTATAAATAGATAAACATTCAGAAAGAACTGTATAAAAACATTAAATTGTTTTTTTTTTAAACTTTAGTTGGGATTTATCACTGCTTTCTTTCATTTCTTGGCATGAAGTTTTTCTCTCAGCCAAGTGCAAGGCCAAGGAAAGAGTCAATACCCACTGCAGTACTGCCAAATGTGACCTAAATGTTGAAAGGCTATAATATAAGAAATGGTGCCAGAAAAATAATGAAAGAGCTAAAGAAATAGTCCTTGGATAGAATTTGTAGTCTTTGCCTTAAAAAAACATAACACTATCTTCAGAGTCACTCCGGCCCAGGCACTAGCCTGGGGGGTGAATAATGAATGATTCCAGCCTTTGTGTTTTCAATGACTGGGGCCCCAGACACATGGGAGCAGAGACCAGCCTTCTCTGAATTCCTGACCCATGAAATTAGCAAGCACAATAAGATGTGGTTGTTTTAACCACTCCCCGACAAAAAAAAGGAAAACTGGAGGATAAAAACTGGGGCTATATGACATAGTGAAATCTAGAGTGGATAATGATGGTGAATAATTGTACAAATATAAGTTTTTAAATGAACTAGAACAAAACATGCATCACTAATACAAGGTGTTAATAATAGGGTGGTATTTGGGGAAAAAATACAATTAATGCTGTTTTAGTTTGCGATGGCTGCCAGAATGCAATACACCTGAGAGAGATTGACTTTTATAAAGGGTATTTATTTAGTGACAAATTTACAATTTCTTGGAGGAAAGGCGGCTAGCTTTCATCTGAGTTTCTCTGTTGCGTTGGGGGGCCGTGCACAGAATGACATCTGCTGGCCTTCTTTACAGGCTTCTGGGTTCAAATGGCCTTCCCCAGGGTGATTCCTTTCTGCATCTTCAAACGTATGGCTCTGAGCTGCACTGAACTCTGAGTTGAGGTGCTGGGCTGCCCTGTGAGCTCCTTCTCTCTCTTCTGAACTATCCATTTAAGCTTCACTCATTGTGGAAGGCACTCCCCTTAGTTGACCACAGATGTAATCAGTCATGGATGAATTTCACATGCTGGTGGTTTAAGTCCACGGAAATAGAACAACTGGGCACTATCACCTGGCCAAGTTGACACCTGAACCTAACTATTACAAATGCAAACTAAGAATCTATAGTTAACAGTAACATTGCAATATTCTTTCATTAATTGTAACAAAGACACTATAGCAAAGCTAATTGTCAATGATAGGGAGATATATGGACTATGATTTTTTCAGAAGAAATGATAATATTTTCATATTGACAGTGGTGATGAATGTATAACTATGTGATTATGCCAAAAGCCATTGATTGTACACTCAGGATGAATTGTATGGTGGGTGAATAAAACTTTATAAAAAATGAACGGGGGAAAATTTTTAAAAATGGGCTGGCAATGGTGGCTCAGTGGTAGAGTTCTTGCCTGCCATGCCGGAGACCCGGATTCCATTCCCAGAGCCTGCCCATGTCAAAAAAAAAAAAGAAAAGAAAAAAAAGAATGGGGTTGGCGGATAAGGGTATAGGATGTTTTGGGTATTCTTTTTCCTTTTTATTCCTTTTTCTGGCATAATAAAAATGTCCTCAAATTGATCATGGTGATGAATGCACAACTATGAGATGATAATATAAGCCATTGATTGTATACTTCAGATGGATTTATGGTGTGTGAATATATCTCAATAAAATTGCATTAAAAAAACATAACACTAGAGTAGAATGACAGTATTATTGGGTAGGATAAAGAAGATGCTTGCAAAAATCCTGGTTAACTAACAGCACACCCAGAAATAAACAATCTTTGCTGAAGAAGTATTCTCCAATGGGGAATATTTACCTGGTTTGGTAAGGGTTCCTTATTATCATTAAAAGTGTTCAGTAGGGTTGACCCATCTAGATATTGATATAGATATCAATAGATATCTAGATTGATTTTGGAGGTGTTCTGTAATGCAAGACTTTATGTTTGTAAAAAAAGAGTTGAAAATGATCAAACTCTCAGATTTGCAAGGGATTCATGTATATTTCTTCATACTATACATTTCAACAAAAATATGTTAAACTATAAAAGATATCTGCATCTAAAATGTAGGTTAAAATTTTATCTTTGGGTGATAAAAAAATTGTTTGCCAATGCTAGGGAATTTTTTGTTTTCTGGTTTAGTGAGAATTCCTGAAACTGTATACTGTTCCTTGCTTTTGAACCTTTGCTCATGCTGCCAAATCTTTGTGGAATGCTCTTAATCCCCCACCCTCACCAACTCATATGTTTAACTGAATAATTATTTCTCATTCGATAAGACTGATTTCTTATCAGACCTTCTAATCAGACTTTTTTGGTGTTATATAAATACTTATGCATACCCGTACATACCTAAAATTGCAGCTAACTGTTTAAATATCTTATTCATCCTTATAATTCCAGTGCTTAGACATAATGGTGTTCAATAGAATATGGCTGAATGCAGGAGTGAAGCCCCCACTCTATTTGTGGAAATTTTTACATGGTGCTAGATTGCTTGCCTATTTAATAATTTGATTTTATGTAGAACATTTTTTTTTAGAAATAATTAATCATCCAGTTACCAAATAAAATCTATTTTTTACCATTTGAAAGCCACTAAAAAAGGTATGTGTCTTTTAAAACCAGTGAAGACATTGCCTGAGGGACTAGGATGAGATTTCCTATGTATGAGTATTTTCAATTCTGGAATCCTTTTCTTAAAGGTAAGACATTTTCTTTTGTTTAATTTTGAAATAAATGAACAGGAAGGGGAATAAATAATCTAGTAGCCAGGTAGAGTTTTGCAGCTAGGGACTATTACTGATTACATCTACATCTACTCTTGAGTGTCTGAATTCAGTATTAGAGAAATTCCAAAGTAATTCAATAAGTCTGTTCTAGTTTGCTAGCTGCCGGAATGTAATATACCAGAAATGGAATGGCTTTTAAAAGGGAGAATTTAATGAGTTGCTAATTTACAGTTCTAAGGCCGAGAAAATGTCCCAATTAAAACAAGTCTAAAGAAATGTCCAATCAGAGGCATCCAGGGAAAGATACCTTGGTTCAAGAAGGCCGATGAAGTTCAGGGTTTCTCTCTCAAATGAGAAGGCACATGGCGAACACAGTCAGGGCTTCTCTCTCGGCTGGAAGGGCACATGGTGAACACGGCGTCACTGCTAGCTTTCTCTTCTGGCTTCCGGTTTCATGAAGCTCCTCGGGAGGCGTTTTCCTTCTTCATCTCCAAAGGTCGCTGGCTGGTGGACTTTCTGCTTCGTGGTGCTGCAGCATTCTCTGCTCTCTCTGAATCTCTCTCACCAAAATGTTTCCTCTTTTATAGGATTTCAGAAACTAATCAAGACCCACTCAAATGGGTGGAGACATGTCATCCCCTAATCCAGTTTAACAACCATTCTTAACTAAATCACATCAACCAGGGAGATGATCCAATCACAGTTTCAAACATACAGTATTGAATAGAGATTATTCTACCTTTATGAAATGGGATTTATATTAAAACATGGCTTTTCTTAGGGGGCATA
>PVIY010037071.1:0-24967 GCA_004026745.1 Myrmecophaga tridactyla
TTCAACTAGAAAAAAACTATCTCTCTTTCCATTCCATTGGACTTATTCTCCCATTATCATTGTTTTGATCAGGCTCATGATATTTCTTACCCAGTCTAAAGCATCCACCTCAGAAGTAATTTTTTTCTTCTTCTTTCCTCCTTTTCCAGTCTGTGTTTCAGTTTGTCAGAGTATTCCTTCAAAGTGCAAACCAAATATAGTATAAAGAATATTTCATTCTTCCTACTCCATCAAAACTCAAGACAAATTGAAGGTTAAATCTTCTGAATTCTACTTTTCACATGGTTTTTTTTTAATCAGTCCTGTCTTTCCCTTTCTAACAGTTACCCTAATTCATGCCTTCATCCTCTTTTCCCTAGGTTGTAGTGAAATTCCTCTAACTGGTATCATTACTTTCAACTTTTCTTAGTTCCTGTATTGTCATCTCCATAACATTACCAGATTTATAATTTCTCACTGTTATTGCCATAAACCTTCTGTTATGTCCTGTTTAAGAAAAAATGTTCAACTGCCTTAGCAGGACCTTAAAGCTGTTGAAACACTGATCCATTTGCCTAAATTTAACTTGTCCAAATCCTTCCATTACCATTGGTTCTATTCACACTATTTGCCTTTTCTCTACTTCCTTTCAAAGTGCCTAAGGGCATGCAATAGGCCCTCTTCAGCGATTAAACTAATCTTAGAGTGCGGTGTTGGTTATGAGATTAACTATTTTAAATGTCAAATTATATAATACTTCTTCCTCTATCAGCTCACACATCCACCTGTTAAAAACCTACTGTTCTTTTGAATCATGCCAAATACCACTTTTCCTATGAATGTTTTCTTAATTCCCCAATTGAAACGAACTACACCTCTTCTGGGTTCCTTTTGTACTCCTTACTTTGCATGTTTTTAATGCTTATTAGAATCTTCTTTATAATTTCACAACTTGCTGTGGTTAATTGTATCTTCATCAGTATCCCTCAGTAGATTTTATCTCCTTGACAGAAGGTCTCTCATATTATTATATTCCCAGAGAGTACTAGTTCAGTGCTCATAACTTTTTATACAGAAGCAGAATTCCTGTTTTTTTTCTAGATGTGCTCAGTAGATGGCAGTGTTTCATACAGAACTTCAACATCTGACATAAATATAAACACACCATAGGAATTTATTCTACTGCAGTGTAGATCCTTTTTAGGATCAGGAACTGCATGGTGTTATTAGGGACTAAATCGTAACACACTTGCCCATGGTTGAGAAATTTGTTAAAGATAAAAGTATAAGAGTGCCCAAATCTACTGTTTTATGTATTTTAAGTGTTTTCTAAAAAAAAAATTTTTAATAATGTAGTTGTAGACTTACAGAAAAATCATGCAGAAAGTACAGAATTCTTGGTTATCTTCCTTCACACGCACAGTTTTCCTTATTGTTAATAATTTCCATTAGTGTGGCACCTTACTTACAAATGATGGAAAATATAATTCCAAAACTATTGTATTTAACAACATTGAATTAATATTAGTTCTCATCTCAACTAACTTTACTTTTGGTGCGTAAGGAGCTATATCTATTTCATAGGGAGTGATTTACATAGTCCTTAAAAGATGAGAGTGTAGATCCACTTTTATTCTACTTATACATTGACTTTGAAATTTACAGGTATTTTCTGTTAATGATTGTAAGATTGGGGTCAGTGTGCCCAAGCATTTGGACTTTCTTGAAGTATGTGTGCACTATATCAAAATACCCAAGGAGAAATCCAGCACTGGGAATCTGCCTCCTTAGCTACAGTAACTTGAATTATACCAGCATGAGGCATACAAATTCTGACTAAAATTAGGTGTGAATTAGAGGAGCGTTAAAAATGAAATAATTAAAATATTTTTCCCACATGTTTCTCTGTGAATTTCCTTATTTTATTTAAGATAGCAAGAAGATAAGAATGATACAATATTTCTAGATTAAAAATATATATATTCTATAGCTTTTTGTAAAGGATTGAGGATTTTTGTACTTACATTCTCTCATATGGGAATTTCATCTTAGGTTAATTAACTAGCCAAATTCCCACAGCCTGTAAATTGTAACACACATGATTCCAAATCATTTGTCCTTTTATCACATTAAAGGTTCTCACACTTTTTCTCAGATGTGTAAAAATCCTTTTTCAATCAGAATTTTACATGGGAGCCTGGTTTGTAACAATAGGAAAGCAGATTGGATGTGGAAACACAAGAAGTGATTTTGAACAGATATTGTAATAAAGTGGGGTTGTAGAATGCCACCCATGTTCTACCCCATACCCATTCCCTCAAGGAATGTCTGCTGAGCCCTTAGGGCTCAGGTGTAAATTATCCTCGTGTTCTAGTTTGCAAACTGCTAGAATGCAATATACCAGAAACAGAATGCCTTTAAAAAAGGGAAATTATTAAGTTGCAAGTTTACAGTTCTAAGGCTGTGAAAATGTCCAAATTAAAGTAAGGCTTTAGAAATGTCCAATCTAAGGCACTAGGGAAAGATACTTTGGCTCAAGAAAGCCAATCAGGGTTTCTCTCTCAACTGGAAAGGCACATGGTGAACTTGACAATGTCTGTTAGCTTTCTCTCCAGGCTTCTTGTTTCATGAAGCTCCCCTAGGGCCGTTTTCCTTCTTCATCTCCAGAGGTCTCTGGCTGCATGGGCTCTGGTTGCTCTGGTGGCTCTGAAGCTTTTTCCAAAGTATTTTCTCTTTTAAAGGATTCCAGTAAACTAATCAAGACCCACCTGGAATGGGTGGAGTCACATCTCCCTCTAATCAAAGGTTAATACCCACAAATGGTCATGCCACACCTCTCTGGAGATAATCTGCTCAAGTTTCCAACCCACAGTGATGAGTAGGTATTAAAAGAAATGGTTGCCTCCACCAGATGCATCAGGATTAAAACATGGCTTTTCTAGGGTGCATAATCCTTTCAAGATGCCACACCTTGATTGTATCACACTGATCCTATAAATTATTCCTCTTTGCAATAGTTTGTATCCTAATTTAAAATAGGAAACTTCCATGTGATTGAAATGGTAGGTTCTTTTGGCAGGTACTAACTTCCTGTTTTGCTTATGTAGAGAATTTGAATTATATAATTAATACAGTGAAGTTGAGGAACATATAGAAGTGTAGAAAATCGTGTTCCTCTCAGGACTCCCTGGGATATTTTGTTAAAGAATACATTGACTAGATTATCGTCTGTACAGAATAAAATAGAAATTTAGAAATAAATTCCATAAGCTGAAACAAAACTACACACACACACATATACACACTACACTTTTATATATGTCAAAATGAAAATTTAAGACCCAAGTATTTAGAAAGTAACAATCAAGTCTCTTGCCATATAGAGGACAATCAGTGATCCAGTGAGGTTTAGGGAGAGAGAAAGACGAGACAGGAATAGAGGAATATGTGTTAAAAAATAAATTGTAAATGTTATATAAATTTTAAGTGGAATATTTTTCTTAAAGATGGAAAAATATAAAGTTGAAAAAATAAAATAAATGCAAGTAAGGAAACAGTAGGATTAGCCATGCTTCTAATATCTACTTGTTTTTTTTAAAAAAAGAACAGTAAAATAAAGAAACCTTCAACAAAACCAATCACAAATATGTAGAAAGCATGTGAATAAACAGAAATGATAAAGAACTTATTACAAAATGTATAGACATTTCAAAAAAGATAAGGGTAATATAACTATCATCATTGAATTAGCCAGAAACAGAAGACCTAAAAACATAAATGAAGGGGAATTGGATACTGTTGAGTCTCCATATAACAGTAAAATGTTACCCCTTGGCATGGTTAGATCTCTCACCTTCTGGTTTTTGTGTTCTGTCACCTCCCTTGGTAACTCAAACCACTAGTCCTCCAGAATGCAGTCCTACTTCTTGCCTTTTTCTCTCGCTTATAATTCCAGTAACCATTACCTCAGGAGCTGACTTACCCAAGTTTAATTGGTGCTTTCTCTTCATTATCCTCACAGTTTTTGTAACTATTTTCACAGTTAATTGCCCACATTACCTCACTTGTATAGGTGTTATAAAATATGTAATTATTTGTATCTGTTGTGCTTAATGATAATTTAGGAGTTTGAAATCTTTTTCTTTATGGGGATGCAATAGTTACTTGATTTTGGTTCTCATGAATTGACATATTTTGCTGAATTATGATAGTCTTTACTATATGTTACTATGATCATGAAAGGGAATACTATGTTATAGGCAAAGATTATAAATTAAGTAGGCAATATATAATAAGGGGAGGCAAGTCTTGGTTTCACAAATGAATCCTCAATAATTTGATTTTTTTTAGTTACTTGGAAGTAATTTTTCATTGAATATACATGCTGCAAATATTTTAGTGTCATGCAATTACATCATTTTAAGTGTAAATTTGTAAAACACTAGAAATGTCCACCTTACTTATTTTAGACTTTGGAGTTTTTATATTCAAAATTAATTTAAAATTCAATAATTCATAAATTTCATAATAAACATTTTTTAATCCCTCTGAAGTTATAATTCATAAAATTTATAGTAAAACCTAACCTCTATCATTTGCTATGTTACGTTTTTTAAAAAAGAAGAAGCCATTTAACTAATGGGATTTTTCAGCTCAGTGAACCAACTAAAATTATGGTTTTAATTATTTTAAATCATTCAAGATGCCAGGATTAAGCCAGTTTTCATAATTGCAGCCCTCTTTTAGACTTTGCATTATTGTTCTATATTTCTGTAGGGATTTTATTTTATTCTGATTGTTTCATAGCATTGTATTTACTAATGTATTTAAAATTAATAAAAATCAGCATGGATCTAATCTACCTCACTTTAATTAAAATAACCCATATAGGTTGAATCCACTCAAAGTATGATAAGAATTCTTGGACTCTCTGCCACCTTACCCAACTACCTCGATGTTGCTACATTTTTACACGTTAATCCCTATATCGGACTTTTCTACTTTGATGGCCGTTTTCGACCAGTACCTCTTGGACAGACATTTTTGGGAATTAAGAGTGCAAATAAGGTAAATACTAATATTAATAAATACTTTTTTCTAAATTATTTTTTGATATACTGTTGAATTACTTGTTTGGAATGAGAGGCCCCAAAAGACCACTTCTGTAACATTACAATTATAGCATCCTAGACAAAAATGAATGACACTTCCTCAACTATATGTAGTTAAGTAACTCCTCTTCCAGAAAGTTGCTTTTAATAAGTTTTCATGGCTATTTTCAACATATATTTTGTATTCTTAACCATTGCAAATTTCAAAATGTTATTTTGATATGATTGGATGCCAGTGAAAAATAAACCAGTTATATCTATTTTGATATAATACTATTCACTTACAATAAATAATAATAGTTTATATGGAATTGAAAAATAATTTCGTGGTACAACCATCAAGAGAGGTGCTCTATTTAAACTATAATATTTTATAATTGCCATATTAATTATGTATACAAATGGTATTTTTAGAATTCTTCATAGTGCTTTTAGAAGTTTGTGTTATTGATTTCTTAAATAGTATTATCATACATCACTTGTACTGTTAGGGTGTTATTTTAGACTTTTTTATAACATGGTAAGTGGATACTTTGCTTGAAATTTAAACATTTATCATTATATTTAATATTTTTTTGATAGAAGAAATAACTTTAGGAGAAGATTTTGAGGTAATTTGAGCTCTTTAATAAAAGAAACCCAGATTGAATTTGCATTTTCTATGTACACTATTATAAATAAAATATTCAGCTGAAATATTATGAGGAGTTGTCACCATATCTGTTAAACTTTTTCTTATTGCAGAAAAATAAGGTATCTTTAAAATTTTTAGGTGCCATTTTAGATTTATGCAAAAAAAGGAGAGTTTATGTTAGGATGATAGTCATGATGTACATATTTTAATTTGTCATTAATTGTTTCAAGTACTTCTCAGTATTACTTGCTGCTTGTTTTTTTTTATCCTGTTGTGTCTAACATATGTTTAATTATTTAATTCAATTCATTGTATCATTAGGATAGATTCAGAGCTGTTTTTATAACTTTGGATTGATCTTTGACCTTCAGAATATAAATGATAGTAGGTAGTTATCATAGAAAGATATAGAGATAAAAAAGAAAAGAAAATTATTTCAGAACAGCCATATCTTAAACTTTATTTTCTTTAAATTTCATATTGGTAAATCACTACCTAAATTCAGAATATGCTAAAAGCTAACTAAATTCAAAGAATTTTTCTCCACAATATGTTAGCATTATAATTATGAAAGCAATAGTGTTGTTTGACGAACCCCCTTAATTATCTGAAATGGTTTAGAAATTTGTAATTTAAAAAAAATTTACACATCTTACATAGGATGAGCAGTTAATTTTATACTTATGTTATAGTTTTATATCTTAATAAAATTCATTACTTTTACATTCAGTTGAAATACATAGTTGGTAACCATTTAGCATTTCATTTTAAACAGCATATTTAACATAGCATTTAATATATGAAACAGTAGTATGTTGTTTAATATGTTTTCTAACCAGATGTTCATTTTACATTTCTCATAAGAAGAAATCCTTTTAGGTTTCTTTTCATTCAGAATATATGTAATTGTTGTGGAAGAATATAGTGTGCATGACACATTTGATTTGAAATTATGACTTTGACAAGAACTCAGTCCAAATTATAATGAAAAAATTACTGAAAGGGTCTTTTTTACTTGGGAGGGGGTTAGTTTTTTAAATTATTAGTGGGAATAAATTATCTTCTGATCCTGCTTTATGGGGAAGCCATTATATTCATAAGAGTTCCAGAATTTTAAGTTATTTACTTTATTGAAACAGAAAATCTAAATCATAGTTATTTCAAATATGCATATTTTTAATCTCCTCCAGATTCATATTAATACATTTTAAGTAGGGTGATGCAAGGTGCATTACATAATATTTGAGTTAGCTTCCTTAAACTTTTAGGTGGAAGATTTCTTATTATTAATAGTAAAACTGAGAGCATTTCTTTTAGATTAGAGTTCCAGTTACTCTGAGAAGTGGTTCTGTAGATTATATCCCTCCACACATATATTACAGAAATAGTGTGTTTTCTTAGGTTTCAGCTCTATATAGCATTTGACATCCTCCCATTAGTGTTCTGGTGACTGAGAATTACACAGGAAAGCTGTATAGTTTATAGAATGAAATAGGAGGAAACAGCCTGAAGAACAGGCCTCTTTGGGGAGGGCAAAGAGAACTTTAAAATTATTCTAAACTATCTATAACTAACTACCATATTTTTCTTAAAAATGCTGTCTTTTTAAAAACTTGTTCTTAGGAAGTTAATACACTGAGGGGGTATTGTATGAGGTATTTTATATGTATTTTTTAATTGTGCTGCGTTTGTTTCTTATGGTTTTTTGTGGGTTAAATATTTATATTGTATTTGTTGTTTCTCCATTCTAGTTAATCTCAAGGAAGAGAAATGCATTATAATTGTCAAACTTTTATGTATAGTTAGAAAATTTGTGACTGTATCACTTGATATTTTTCATGTTTTAAAACTTTTAAGGTGCAACAGTTGAATAACATGGATGAAGTATGTTATGAAAGTGTTTTGAAGCAAGTAAAGGCTGGACACCAGGTACACTTGCTTTACTTTATTCTGTTTTTAGAGAGAGCTTAATGCTAAAAAATTAATTTTTAGTCCTCACTTAAGAATTTTTTATTGAATTCTTAGATAAGGACTTGAAGATTTTATTTCTCAATAACTTTAAACCTAAAGGTTAGCCTTCAGGAGTCATAAAATTTTCAGAGATAATATTACCCCAGTATTGATAGGTTGTACAATATTTTGTCATTTTTGTTGTATAAAGTAGGATATCATCCTTTACATTTGTTTCTTTTCATCTTAAAAAAAAATCACCAACGTCCTCAGACCTCAAAAATTTAAATTTGTATTTTTCTTACACAGTTGAAAAATTGTCAGTTATGTTAGTCTTACTGTTTTTATGAAGTAGTAAGAGTTGAAATGTATATCACAAGTAAAATTTCTGTAATTTATGGTGTTTGGATGATAAATATTATTTTAAAATTCTTGTATGCCCCAAATCATTTGAGATTGTTCAAGAAAAAATGAAATGACACTACTTGCTTAAGTAAAACTTTTAAGGAATAAAAATCATGATGATTTCAAATTCTATAATGTAATAGTGCCTAATCTTTCATAGTGCTCAGTGACTGTCTGAAACTCTGCTATAATTATTTTACATTTACTTATCTTACTGAATTATCTCTGTAACCAATGAGGCAGGGACTGTTCTTATCATTTCACAGATTAAAACAAAAAAAGATTCTGTGCAACAAAAAATAATATAACCAAGATCATTCCACTAATGCACTTACAAATCCCAGGCTCTGTGAAAGTAGAATCTCCACTAACCATTGCACCATATCACTTTATTGCTTTTATTTTACATTAGTTTTCTTCTTTGATCTTTACTGAGAGATTGTGGTATGCTGCGTTATTTATCATTTACAGATAAAGAAAAGGGAAAGACCAATGTTCTTTATTTAAATCAATATATATTATTAAGTAGCATGTATTTGATCCAGGTCAGGGGTCAGTAAACTTTTTTCTGTAAAGGGTCAGATAATTAATGTTTTAAGATTTGTGTCTCTGTTGCAGCTACTCAGCATTTCATTATAGCATGAAAGCAGCCATGGGCAATACATGGACAAACGTGCATGGCTATGTTCCAGTAAAACTTTAATTTATTAAAACAGGCAGTAGCTGAATTTGGCTTGCTGGCTATAGTTTGCTAATCTCTGTTTCATGAGATTTGTGCTGTAATGAATGCCTGATCCTCCCAATATGCTATCTAGGGAAACTTTCAAAAGCATTCCAGATAAACCTCTAAAAGGAAGACTAATAGATATATAATGTCCTGAAAAGTCCACCCCCCCCATGTTTGTACTATCTTTGCAAAAGAGCAGCATAAATTCTGTGTAATTAACTGGATATTACTGCCATGCACATTTATTTCCAACTTTTATTATAGAAGTGTTCTAGTTTACTAGCTGCCAGAATGCAATGTACCAGAAACGGAATGGCTTTTAAAAGGGGAATTTAATAAATTGCTAGTTTACAGTTCTAAGGCTGAGAAAATGTCCCAGTTAAAGCAAGTCTATAGAAATGTCTAATCTAAGGCATCCAGGGAAGATACCTTGATTCAAGAAGGCTGATGAAGTTCAGGGTTTCTCTCTCAAGTGGAAAGGCATGCGGCGAACAAGGTCAGAGTTTCTCTCTTGGCTGAAAGGGCACATGGTAAACACATCAGCTGCTAGCTTCCTCTCCAGCTCCCTGGGAAGCGTTTTCCTTCTTCATCTCCCAAAAGTTGCTGGCTGGTGGACTCTGCTTTTCGTGATTGTATCGTTCTGCTGTCTCTGAGTCTCTCTCCAAAATGTTTGCTCTTTTATAGGATTCCAGTAAACTAATCAAGCCCCACCCAAATGGGTGGAGACACGCCTCCACTTAATCCAGTTTAACAATCACTCTTCTTTAAATCACATCTCCAGGGAGATAATCTAATTACACTTTCAAACATGCAGTGCCGAATAGGAATTAGAAGAAATGTCTGCCTTTACAAAATGGAATTAGGATTAAAACATGGCTTTTCTAGGGTACATACATCATTTCAAACCAGCACAGGAAGATATAAACTATATTATTAGCTAAGGAATGTAGCTATAGTGTCTGTAAAATCTATCTGCATTTGCTGTATCAAACCAGTTCTATAAATATTTAATTTGTTTCTCCATTTAGTTTTGTACCTTGAATTAATAACATTTTATATCAAAATTTTTAATTGTGATCATATTTCTTCCATCACAAGAGAATCTTTTCTAATTTATGATAGATTTCATTATAAATGAGCCCTTAAAGATTTTTCTCATTTCTCTTTTTTAATTTTCTCATGAAATTAAAGTATAAATACTTTACTATGGAACATAGTGTAGATATTTTATCTGCTGACTTTAGTCCGGAAGATATGTATCACTTCTTGCAGTACCTTTTATAATTGAACAGCCTTGCAAGATATTACAAAAAAACAGAAAACTTTAAGAAACCACTTATAGGAATGTTATTCTTTTACATTTAGAATTCAAGAATTTAAGGTCATCATTCTTCCATCATAGTTAGCACTTAATAACCACGCATAGATACTTGCTTCACTACTGGAGGACGTAAATTTCTTCTCTTCAGGATAAATCACATATTTAAGGTAAAAAAAGAAAATGTTTTGTGAACTCTTTCTTAGTGATCCAGGTATAAATACATATATATATATATATATATATATATATATGGATAAACACACACAGTTGTGAATACTAACTGATTAAGTAAAAAGCTTAATAATTCCATTACTACCCGACTTCAGCTCTTTTGAGGCCTTAGAAACTGCTGGGTCACTCAGGTTTGTAGGATTATAGCCTCTCTTAGGCTATTTCTAATTGTTCTTTAAATATCTTTATTATACTAATCTACCCTTTTTTCATGTAATCTTAAATTGCAGAATATTTCTTTATAGGATTAAATGCTGTGGGTGCACAGGTGGTTTAGTGGTAGTATGCTCACCTTCCATGCGGAAAACTTGGGTTCAGTTCCGAAAACAAAAAGTCGCCTTGTCCCTAAATGTTGTGAAAAGTAGCAGTTGTATCTTCTGTTATAGTTAGGTAAAAATCTAAATGAATGATGTAACTTAAGGGATTCTAGGAGGACTATCTCCATTTCTCTTCTGGTATAGTTCCTCCTGGGTATACGGGTAAATGTCTCAGTTAAAAATCATGATTTATGTTCTAAAACTTCAACTTCTGTGTGAGAGCAAAGGGGAAGATGTTTAGTTGGTGCAAAATTTATATTTTGGTTAGGGCTTTGCCTAATTTAACTTGTATGGTCAGTTTAGTTGAACACCATAAGTATGTGGAACCTTGAATAGGGTGTAAGATCTTACTGATTTGTCTAGGTTAGCGTGATGCCCCGATATATCCCAGAGTAATTTGGGGAGTGAGTAAAGAAGTAACTGCAAAGGCCCCTTGGGAGACTGGGGAGAAAGGAAGAAATATTCAGCTTCCGCATTTGGAGAATTTCTTATAATTTCGTAAACAGTGGGGAAACCAAATCAATGGGCTGATCCTTTCATTTTGGTATTCACCCCTATGAAACTTATTCCTGCAAACCATAGGCTAAGCCTACTTAAAATTAGGCCTAAGAGTCACTCCCAAAGAACCTCTTTTGTTGCTCAAATGTGGCCTCTCTCTCTCTGTAAACCACTCGGCAAGTGAACTCACTGCCTTCCCTCTTACATGCATCATGTCTCCCAGTGGTGTAAATCTCCCTGGCAATGTGGGACAATAACTCCCTGGATGAGCTGATACCCAGCATCATGAGATTGAGAAAGACTTCTTGACCAAAGGGGGAAAAGAGAAATGAGGCAAAATAAAGTTTCAGTGGCTGAGATATTTCAGAGTCTAAAGATTATCCTGGAGGTTATTCGTATACATTGTATAGATATCCTTTTTTAGTTTATGGTGTATTGGAGTGGCTGGAGAGAAGTATCTGAAACTGTTGAGCTGTGTTCCAGTAGCCTTGACTCTTGAAGATGATTGTATAATGATATAACTTTTACAGTATGACTGTGTGGTTGTGAAAACTTTGTGTCTGATGCTCCTTTTATCCAGGGTATTGTCAGATGAGTAAAAAATATGGATAAAAAATAAATAAATGGTGGGGGAGGTGTGCTGGTTTGAAAGGATGTATGGACCCTGGAAAAGCCATGTTTTGATCAAAATCCCATTTCATAGAGGCAGAATAATAATTAGATCATCTTCCTGGAGATGTAATCTAGTCAAGAGTAGTTGTTAAGCTGGATTAGGGGAGATGTGTCTCCACACATTTGGGTGGGTCTTGATTGGAGTCCTATAAAAGAGGAAACATTTTGGAGAATAAGATTCAGAGAGAGCAGAGCAGAATGACATAGCCATGAGAAGCAGAGTCCACCAGCCAGTGACCTTTAGAGATGAAGAAGGAACATGCCTCCCGGGGAGCTTCATGAAACAGGAAGCCAGGAGAAGAAGCTAGCAGATGATGCCGTGTTCTCCATGTCCCCTTCCAGATGAGAGAGGAACCCTGACTGTGTTCACCATATACTTTTCCAGATGAGAGAGAAACTCTGACTGTGTTTGCCTGAACTTCATCTACCTTCTTGAACCAAGGTATCTTTCCCTGGATGCCTTAGATTGGAGATTTCTACAGACTTGCTTTAATTGGAACATATTCTCGGCCTTAGAACTGTAAACTACTAACTTACTTAATTCCCCCTTTTAAAAACTGTTCTGTTTCTGGTATATTGCATTCCGGCAGCTAGCAAACTAGAACAGGGGGGTAAGGAGTAAAATAAATTGGGTAAATTGAAATACTAGTGGTCAATGAGAGGAAGAGTTAAGGGGTATGGATATATGAGTTTTTCCTTTTTTGTTTTTATTTCTTTTTCTGGAGTGATACAAATGTTCTAAAAATGATTGTGGTGATGAATGCACAAATAAGTGATAATATTGTGAGCCACTGATTGTACACCACGTATGGACTGTATATATGTGAAGATTTGTCAATAAAAATATTTTTATAATATCATGATTTATAAATTTCAGATGCTGACTGGGGGAATTTGGTCAGCTGAGATAATATCCCATGGCCTGCCCTTTCATTCTTAGTGTGAATTAGTTCATTGCATTACTTTTCAAAATGAAAGCTGACTCAGGGTAAAAATCTGATAGGACAAAGTTGGGATGGAGGGCTAGGTTCATAACACTGGCTCCTATTTAAAAAGGAGAGACTTGAATGGAATACCCAAAGACTTCAGGTGACTAGGGACTGGCTATTTTAGGCCATGAGGAGCCCAGGAGTCCCCACAGCAGAGGCAGAAGTTAGAGATAAGCATTACCTCCTTGTGTGTATGTGTGTCATGGCATCATGATTGCCAGCTTGTTGTGTGACCGCCAACTTACACCTTCCCTTACATTCTTGTCTGGCTCGAAATGCTCTGTGGATGATTTTGTCAAGTGTGATTACAGTATGAGAGCCTGCTGACATAATTTTGATTCTGACATCTTATTTAGATCTGTGTTCAAGTCCTTATCTCCATATAAGAATTAGTATAACTCTGCTCCTTCTTTAGTCTGTGTGCTCTAAGGGGCATGGTTTAAGCTGCTATTCTCAGGTTTTGTTTTCAAATAATTAGTGGTAATGTATTATTTTATTTTCTATAATAGTAGAACCTACTTGAGTTTATAGAAATGCCTATATCTGTCCTTTACTTTTAAATTATAAAAGTGACAATATTAAGGGAAGTTTTCATAATTCTATTCTTATTTTTCCATTTTTACATATCATAATTTTTATACATTTCTCTCTAGTCTTCTATCCATTTGCGCATTTGGCTTTTAATTTTGTTCATTCAAATTAATTTTAATTATTAGTTATAATTCATCACTGAATTATAATTGTAGTGTTAGAGTTTTATATTTTCTCTTTTCCTTAATGAATAATAAAATTTTTGCACGGTTTCTACATGTTCTTCAGAATTGTAATGTCTGCAAGAGAGTATTTATTCAAGTTCTAAGTTGCAGGCACGTAATAAGTTTCTTCGGACTTTCAGTCTTCCCAATTTGCTAACATAATGCTTATTATGTTAACAAATAATAAGCATTATTATCTCCTTTTGTTAAAGATCATCTCCTTTTGTTAAAGAAAGAAATGAGCCTAAGACATCTTAAGCTCTTTCCCAAGGAAGTGAAGGGAAGCATCAAGATTTAAATCCAGTTCTTTGTGTTGCCAAAGTCTGCAGTGTCTTCAGAATTTTGCACTACCCCTTTGCCATTAAGTGGGCATTGGCTGTCCTCTGTTAGTGGTTATTCCTCCTTTATTGAATGCTTTAAATGTTTTGCAATTTTCTGTCTTTAATGATAGTTCTGCTGCAGTGGTCATCTTTCTTCTGTTGTTATTTTTTCTGTTGAGAGATTTATTTAAGATAAATTCCCTTAAATGGAGTTATGGACCAAATGACCACATTTTTAAATTCTAGATACATGAGCCTATAATGCATTTCAAATGGATTATAATATTTCTTGTCACAGTAGACTAACATAGAATTATAAAAATTTACACTTTTATCAATGTGATGAGCTATAAAAATTATGTTTGTCTTTTTTTTAATTTTTCAATCTTAAGGCATGTAAGCAGAGTAATATCATACCACTAACATTTTATCTTGTTCAGCAACTCTTAACTCTAAATCATGATTGCAAAAAATGCGTGTATTTTGTTCCTTATTATTCATGCTGTGGTTTGTTGTTTGCTTATTTTCAATTAGACAGAGACCGGTTTTCCCCTGCATTTTTGCTTCACTATGTTATCCTTCATTCCCTGGCCTTTATTTAAATTCTTTTTTTCCCCTCAGTCTAATCTTTATTAATCTTTTTTTAAAACACGTTTTAAAAATAAAATTGCGCATTTAACTTTGGAAAAACCAAAAAGCAAAAATTAGGGAAATCTGTCCGTGGTGGGTAGTGGGAAGATAGCAGAGTCAGAAGCTCCAGGAAATAGTCCCTCCACCAGAACACCTATTAAACAGGCAAAAATTGTCTGAATCAACTACTTTAAAACTCTGGAGTCTAGAAGAACATTGTACAGCAGTCGGGGAAGAGCAGTATGAAGAGGCTGGTTAATTGAGTTAAATATCAGTGAATTTCACTCTCAAGGCAGGCAGTGAGTAGTGAGGTCCTCAAGCCTGAGTCCTAGTACAGCTTTGTAGTGCCAGGGTGAGATATAAAGACCTAGTTCCCCAAGATCTGGCAATATACAGTCCAGTCATTGATCACTGTTTTTAGTCAGGTAATTTAGATTGTTGGAGCCCAGCTGTGAGCACAACCACTGTTCCACCCTGCTGCTGGTAAATACTCAGAGAAGTCTTAAAGAAAGTACCCTTCCTCAACTACAAAAAAACAGTTAAACGGCAGCATTTACTGAGCAAGTGCCTAATCAAGAAAATGCATCTTCAGGGCCATAGGAGAAGCCTCTCCTCATCTCTACCCCAGAGCAGTAAGAGCAAGTGGGCACTCCATTCCCTCCTTCTGGCTGGGAAGCACTGACCTAGGAAAGCCTCTCCATCTTGTTGCCCCTCCTAGAATTTTCCCTCCAGTCACAGTATAAGAAACAACTGAGTCGAACAGCATGGGGCAGAGGCTTACTTACTCAAAGTCCTCTGGGTGAGCACCAGAAGAGGTAGAAGGTTTTTTTTTCCTCGGGTGTAAAGGAGGGATTCATATTATTGTAAAGAGGGAACTCCAGAGGTCACTAGCAAGCACAAGACCAGGACAAGACACAGACTCAGAGAAGATGGTGAGAACCCTATGGTTTGTATTTGCTTTGGGCTGGCCTTCCTGAAAGGAAAGCTGAACTCTGGAAGAGAGAACCAGCCAGTGCAAAGCCAATTTGCAAGATCTGTGAAAGGTGTTTTTTTTTAAATATACATTGGTTTATTTGGTTTTCTCAACTCCTGGCACTCAAGAAACTGTCATTTCACTAGCTGAAAACAAACTAAAAAAGACACAAAAAAACAGAAATCTTAGGGAATAAATCCTGGAGTTAGCATTTTTAAATACTACAGTGTACGTTGTGCAACAAAAGATCACAGGACAAAGAAACATGAAATGATGGCCTATCCAAAGTAAGAAGGATAAAAATCCACAGACAGCATCAACTAAGATGAGGCTGGATATACAGGACAGAGAATTTTTTTAAATGATCTGCTATGTTTTCAAGGAGATTAAGGAAAATACAGAGAAAGAACTAAAGAATATCAGGAAAACAATGAATGAACAATATGAGAATCTCAATAAAGATATAGAAATTATAAAAAGCAAACAAACGGGCTGCAAGAGTAGTTCAGTGGTAGAATTCTCACTGCCATGCAGGAGACCCGGGTTCGATTCCTAGTCTATGCACTTCCCCAAAACAAACAAACAAACAAACAAAAATTCAACAAATGGTGCTGCAATAACAGGATATTCACATGGAAAAATAATGAAATGTGACCCTGCCTTACAGCCTATGCTGAATGTGTTGTGGAGTCCACTGGTGTGTTCACAACGATAGAGAAGGCTGGGACTTCCTTGAAGGGTGGCACAAAAAGAGTCATCACCTCTGCCCATGTTTATGATGGGTGTGAACCATGAGAAGTATGACAACTCCCTCAAGATCATCAGTAATGCTTCCTGCAACACCAGCTGCCTGCCCCCTCTACACCCAAAGTCATCCATGACAACTTTGGCATTGTGGAGGGGCTCAAGACCATCTGCATGCCATCACTGCCACCCAGAAGTCTGTGGCTGGCCCCTCTAGAAAAATGTGGAGTGACAGCCATGGGGATACCACAAGGTCATCCCAGAGCTGAGTGGGAAGCTCACTGGCATGGCCTTCCACATTCTCACACCCAGTGTGTCCATCATAGATCTGACCTGCCACCTAGAGAAAGCAATCAAGTACGATGACATCAAGAAGATGGTGAAGCAGGTATCAGAGGGCCCCTAAAGTGCATCCTGGGCTACACTGTAGACCAGGTTGTCTCCTATGACTTTAACAGTGACACCCACTTTTCTACTTTGATGCTGGGGCTGGCATTGCCCTCAGTGACCACTTCATTAAGCTCATTTCCTGGAATGACATTGAGTTTGCCTACAGCAACAGGGTGGTGAACCTTATGGTCTACACGGCTTCCAAGGAGTAAGAACCCCTGGACTACCAGCCTCAGTGACAGCATGAGACGAAAAGAGAGGCTGTCAGCTGCTGGGGAGTCGTGGCCCCAACTCAATCCCCCAGTACTGAGAATTGCCCATCCTTCACAGCTTCGATCCCAGACCCCTTAGTAAAGGGGAGGGGTTGAGAACCCTACTTTGTCCTGTGCATCAGCAAAGTACACCCAGCCAAATAAAAAAAAAAAAAAGAGGGAGAGAGTAAGATACTCCCAGATAAATGCTGAGGGAGTTCTTCCCACTCAAAGGAAAGGATACTAGACAGCTGATCAAAGTAGCGTAAAGAAATAAAGTCATCCAGTAAAGGTAACCATATGGGTCATTATAAATGCCAGTAGTATTGTGTCGTATTTTTTTTGTACATAACCCTACTTATTACTTTTTGCATGAAAAGTAATAATAGATCTATGGTTTTGGACATAAAATGTGAAAAGATATCATTTGTAACAAGTACAGAATAAAATGGGAGGACAGCAGGGTATAGAAACAGAGTGTTTGTATGCTGTTAAAATAATTTGGTATCAGATAAAAAATAGTTGCTATATATTTAGGATGTTCAATTCAATCTTGCCACAAACACAAAATATATATATATATGAAAAATGTATCCTGAAAATGAAAAGGGACTTAATATGGTATAATACAAAAAAATCAAGTAAGTGTGAAAGTAGACATTAACGGAGGAATTAAGGGTCAACAAAGGTATAAGACTTATAAAAAATAAATAGGAAAATGGCAGAAGAAAGTCTTGCCTTATCTTATTTAAAGTAGTGACTTTAAATTAAACTCCCCAGTCAAAAGGCAGAGTGACAGAATGGGTAAAAGAGCATGGCCCAATTATATGCTATTTACATGAGACTTACCTCAAATTCAAAGACAAATGTAGGTTGAAAGTAAAAGGATGGAAAAAATATATACCATGCAAGTAGTATATAAATAGAGTGCTAGAATATTACTCAGCTGTAAAAAGGAATGTAGTTCTGATACCTGCAACAACCTGGATGAACCTTGAAGGCATTATGTTGAGTGAAATAAGCCAGACACAAAAAGACAAATATTATATGATCTCACTGATTTGAAACCATTAATATAAGCAAATTTAGAGTCAGAAACTGTGATATTGGTTTCCAGGGACCAGGGTTGGGGTAGGCAGTGGGAAATTAAATCTTAAAACGTACAGAGTTTTTATTTGGGACAATAGAAAGTCTGGGTGATGGATGGTGGTTAATGGTTGCAATATATTTGAATGTGGTTAAATGTGGAAAGTTTAGATTTTATATATGTTACTAGAATAATAATAAAAAATAATACATAGGACTGTACAAAAACATTGAACGCTAAAGTGAATCATGGACTTTAGTTAATAGTGCAGTTATAAAAATGTGCTTTCATCAGTTGTAACAATGTACCACACTAATGCAAAGTGTTAATAGTTTAATATATTGGAACTTTATATTTTATGCATGATTTTTCTGTAAACCTACAACTTCTCTAATAATAAATTTTTTAAAAATTAAAAAAACAGAAAAAACCACTGCTAATTTCCCTAGCCAGAGGCAGCTTTTGTTGGTTTATGACCTTTCCATTCTTTTAAACAAATGCATTTTATTCCCTCAATTTCCTCTCTTTTTTCTCAGTTCTTTCTATCATTTCTGTAATCTATTATATTAGCCAGTCAAAAAGATTGACAATATTTAATCACTGTTTTCTACACAGTTTTTAGATTTTTGTTCCAGTAGCACAGATCCTACTAAGAAAGATTGGTTTAGAAAACAACATTATTGGTTTAGTTCCTATCATAGTGTCATGTTCATAAGGACTCTATGGTATAAATATGATTTGGTCATAATGAATTGTCTCATGATCAAAAACATATTTGGTGATACGGTATGATAGGAAATATCACATGCATCAAGACTATGACCAAGTAGTTGCAATTTCCCTGTAGTATTGATAGTATTATAAATGTCCATGCCAGTGCCTTCAAATTATAAACACTGAGCTGTTAAAATAGTGTTCTATTTTACATTAACTTAATTATCTCAAGTTAAGAGCTCCTTTGCAAGGTAATTTGATAATAAAGTGGTCTATTTTTTTAATTCTTTAAATTATGTATGCCTGACTCTGGAAATGAGGCCCAAAATTTCAGTCTTTTCTAAGGGATTGCTCTGCCTGTTCAAGTCTTCTATTTGCAAGTTGATCTGCCAAGACTGTTTGGCCTATATGATAATTTACCTTAATAAGTGGAACCTTCTGCTGAATGCCTTAATAATATGTCCAGAGTAAATTGCAGTGTAAATGCTTGAAAAGCAGAAGAGTTAATCATTTGATTTTGGAAGCTGGGGTAGATGCCTCTTTCAATAAGTCTGGCAAATCTTGATTTAATCCATCACTCAAAAATTTCTGCTTCACAGTAGTTTTTGTTAATGATGCTTATGTAGAGGTTTATTTCCAGAGGCTTAAGAATCCTCACTGGAGGGCAGGCCACGCTCAGCAGGCAGGAATGCTTGCCTGCCATGCCAGAGGACCCGGGTTTGTTTCCCGGTGCCTGCCCATGTAAAAAAAAAAAGAATCCTCACTGGATTATTTTCCCTTTTGTACCTTCTTGAATAAATGCCTTCCCTAAGCATTGGCATTTTGCTTTTATTGAAAGGTCAACAAACTCTTCTTCCTAGAAGAGTCTCTGAGTTTTCTCTTTTCCATCATAATTAAGGTTGAGTATAATGTTATCCCAGTCCCTGGCTGTCTTTGTATAAGGCTTCAAGTGGTAATTTTCAACAATGCATTTGTATGCATCCATCTATCAGAAAATGAAAATATAATTCAAACTTTTCATCTTATTATCTAAAAATTGACAGCAAAACTGACCCTTCAGTTATTTTATTCTTCCCAACTTTGATGACTGAAATGTCTATATGTACTTCATTCCGAGAGACTTTTTTCTGTTTGAATGTTTTGTTGTTCATGTGCATTAAGTGTAGTAAAATGTGTGTGTGAGTGTGTTTGTGTTTTGGGGGAGATTTGCTTCTAAACATTCAGTTATAGTTATAATAACGGCACAGTGTGTTGTTTTCAAGCAGACAACTTCATAGTTGATAAATGTGCTTTCCTTTGATATCAGGGAATCATCAGAAGTTCTTTCTTGTGGCATTAAGGGAATAAAATGCAGTTGTTTAAAAAAATGAGAAGGACAGACATCAACAGAAGCTACCTCTGGGTAGTGGAATTAGCACTGATTTTTTTGCTCTGTGTTTTTAATCATTATTTTTTACTTTTTATTAGAAAACTCATAGGTTTACCGAAAAATCATGCATAAAATACAAACTTTGGCTTTATTTTGTTGCTTTATGTTAGCGTGTATAGTAGTAAGAAGTATGTAAATCATTCTATTCTGATTTCTAAAAAGTTATTTGCATTGTCCTTGCTCCACCTCATATTCCCCTTCTCCAAACAGTTAAAAATCCTTGGTTTTGCTTGTTTTCTTACCTTCAGGTTGTTTTGTATTTTAGGTTTTCTCCCTGTTTTGGTTGCCCAAAATACTTTAGTTTTATCAGAGCAATTACCCTTAAGGCCATCATCAAGAAGATTGAAATCTGTATCTATTAAACACACAAAAACAAAGATGGAACTCAGAAAACTAAGCACTTTTCATGTTAAAAATTAGAAATTTCCTCTTAAATATTCGAATGAACTCATTTTGTTTCTCCCCTTTCAGATCAAATTAAAATGGAGCATATTTCAAGTTCAAAAGCCATGCTGACATTCTCTGATCATACTTTTCCACAGGTTTCAGTATACCAGTCATCTAATCTTGTATGTTCATGTACTTAATAGATTTTATGTGCAGCTTTTCCTTAAAAGTAATAAAAATAGTAGGAGGCAATTGTGCTCCACTCAGGCATGTGTGATGACAGATGGAGGCAATCTTTTCTTGTTGACTTTTCAACAGTTATACTCTGCAAGACTTCAAGCTTTTCTTGGCTATTGGGAAATTAAAAGTTGGCGATTCAGCCTTTAATTTTGATCCATCTGCTCAAACTAATGAGATGTCTCATTTGTAAGCTTCTCTTTGCGTTAACAAATTCAAGTACAGCTTTATCATTCCTGTTAATAATTCCCCTCCTCCTGTGTAACTTGCAGAATGGGAAAATAATTGATGTCTTAACCCTATTGAGACTTTTCTTGTTATAATAAACTTTTGGAAAAGAGTTTTGAAACTGCCTCAGAGATTATAGCATCTTTAGTACCTCAACTTATTCTTTTTTCACATCGTCAAAAAAGTTAAGATTCTCGTTTAATAGCTTTTTGCTCAAAATCTACCTCTACTTCCAAGATATAAAGGACTTCTCAGTATTGAAGAGAAAAGCAAAATGTTTTTCTCAACCATCTATTAATGCTAAACATCAGCCTTTCCTTATTCAGTTGCGTGTCCTGTTTTCTTCCTTTTTTGTTTATCCTTTTCTTAATTGCATATGATTTTTAGTAGATGTTTCTATTTCTTATAAGAAAACAATTTTAGATTTGACTACTAATTATGGATTAACTTATTATAGTCTGAAGGGAATATTTTTCTTTGTTAATGGTATTTTTTAGTTTATTCAGAAAAGTAATTGAATAAATTAAATAAATTCTACCATTCTCACTTTAGTAATGGAATTTTTCACTGATCCTTTGGCCTAAAGGAAATTTTCTTTCTCAGATAGAAGTATCTCTGTTTCTTGCTATTGATGTTTCTGTCATATCAACTTTGTCTAGCATGACTTTTATTTGTGAGTTGTCTGTTTTCTGCCTTCTTTGTGCCTCCCCCCATTGAGGCATAATCCCAAAGAAATATAAAAGCAAAATTCTTGAGGAGATACTTTAACAATTACAAGTGCAAATATTAAATATTTCTCCTCCATCTTTGCCACTAAGTTTGGGACCAGTAAGGAAATATTTTAAGTTTTGTTAACTACAGAAAACACCTGAAGGAATAGTTTTCCTAACATCTACTGTTAACCCTGCCTCCCAAATAAAGCTCTGATGGGTGTCTTCTATCAATGAAAATGTCCTTATCCCTCCATGTCTCATAGGCAAACATGTTTTTGGTGCCATGAGTTTTCTTGTTTACTTTTTTATGCAGTATCACTAATGTTTGCTTAGAATTTTTTATCTTCACTATTTAATAAGATAAAAATATTTTTACTATATCTTTGATTAACTATTACACTTTGTGAAAGTAATAGTTGATACTTTCTTTTATGTGCTTTAGCAGTGATCTGTTTTGGGAATAAGAAGGATAAGGCAATTTATTTACCTACTTGTTCATTCCTTAAATTTAACAAGCAATTATTATAGACTTCTGTGTGTGAGTTACTTGAGATGAGCAGAAGTGAAAATTAGAAACATTTAGGTTAAATGACACATGGTAGAGAATTGACATCAACATTTGGTGAAGGCCAAAGTAGAGTATCATCATTGTGGAAGGAAATTCTGGTATAATATACTTACACTTTATCAAATGTAATTTTATTATAATTATAAACTTAGTAGTTAGATTTTTTAAATTGGACATTGTAGTTCAAAAGCAATAATTTCTTAGCTGTTGGCTGCTAGATTAATTTTGCGGTCATTGTGTTGTATACTTATGACACTAATAAAAACTTATTTTCAGCTGAGGTCAGTAGAAGAGCAAGACTTGTTTTACTAACTCTGCTTATATAAAGTACTATATTGTCTCCAAATTACTAAGCTGTCCTTCCTCCATGATATGTGTTACTTAGGTAAAAATCCTTTTCGCTTAAACTTGAAGATTGGGCATTGGCAAATGATTCTGTTTCATCTAAGTAAGCCCAGATACTGAAGCTTTGTGCAGTATTTAAAGAAGGTACTTTCTAGATATTTTCAGAAATTTACTAAAGGTTAATATTCTTACTTACATGTTTTGTTTCTAATATTTTTGTGTTTACTTTTTGTTGTGTGCAATCATTTGAAAAAGTAGTTGCTCCAAACCTTTGATCTAGAAGTAGCAATGGAAAATGTAATTGGTTTTCAAGATGGCAAAGCTATCTGTGACATTTAGGAAAAAAATCCTAATGACTTGCCTCGTTTATATCACATATATTATATTATGTTACATAGACTGATCAAAAACTATGGTAACCTACACTATCACATAATCATTGGTCATGCCTAATTCAGAAACATGAAAATTTATGTTGGCCTAGGCATTCTGCTTAATTGCCTTCCAATGGCAAAATATCAGGGCAATAAATATCTGGCAATAAAATGTTTTATTTATATAAAAGACGGAATTCCCTGCTGAAAGGAGCTCATAGTTGAAAATAAAATAATCAAGTGATTACATGGTGATTACAGAAGTAGGAGTCATGCCAAATACTGATTTCATAGTCCATCTTTTAAATAACTCCTGCTTGTACTCTAAACTTTGTACTTGTCTTTTCTGGTTCTTGTGATGCAAAACTCTCCTTGTTTTTTTCTTGGTTCTCCAAAGTCTGGCAGATTTTTTTTCTTCCTCCTTTGCAGTCATTTCCTTCTCCTCTTGGCTTGGTCCTAGACTCTTTTTAAATTTAGCACTCTTGTAGGTTCATACCATTCCAGTTATGTCCTTTATGGACTTAAAACAAACCAGGCTCCTGTCAGCTCCAGGCCTACATTATCCTATCTGGTTTCTCCTTTTTGGTATCTCAAAAGCAGTCTGTCCAAAACCTGCAGATGTCCCTGGGCCAGGTAAGTCCTGAAATGTAGAGGGACCCGCCTCTCCAGAACATCAACTAGTTCCATCCCCCTATTCCATATTATCAACAGCCCCTTCCAACATGAAAAAGTTAGAATGGGCATAACCCAAATACCCTTCAAGAGTGGGAGAAAGACCAAAGGTGATGGTGGAGTTACACAGACATGATAGGGTTTAACAAATGGCTGTGATTGCTGAATTATTTTTTTAATATTTCTTTTAGTCTCCAGTATCTTAGAGCAGCTAGAAGTAAAACCCTGAATGTGTGGAATTGTAACCCATACCAAACTCTGAAATCTATTCTACAACTAATTGTTGTGATGTACTTTGAAATTTATTGCTTTTTTATATATATGTGTTTTTTTCCGAAAGAAAAAAGAGGAGGAGTATAACAGAGAAGGTAGGGTTTAACAAATGAGTATGACTGCTGAGTCATTATATTGATATTTCTTTTGGCCTCCAGTGTCTTGGAGCAGCTAGAAGAAGCAAAAAATCGTGGAACTGTAACCCATACCAGACTTTAAAATCTGTGTGCTTGGAAATTTATTGCTTTATTGTGTATATGTTATATTTCACAATAAAAAAGTTTTCTTGTTTTTTTTTTTTTTTTTAACAAAGGGTACATGGGTGGTTCAGTGGTAGAATGCTCACCGTCCATTCGGGAGGCAGAGGTTCAATTCTCAGTCCATGCACCCCACCAAAAAAAAGCATTCTGTCCAAATAAAATTCATAATCTTTCCCCTAAACTGTTAGTATTCCATTATTCTTCAGGTCAGTGAATAACATGACTATAGATTTAGTTCCATAAGCCAGAAACCTAAAAATCATTTCTATGAATTCTCTCTCCCAGTTCTCATTTTTAAGCTCTCAGCAAGGCCTGTTCATTTTACTTTCTAAATATCTCTCAAATCTGCCTGTTTTTCTCTATCTACTCCTGCACTATTACGTCCACTCCTGAGTCCAAGCAACTGTATCTACCCTGGACTGCTCTAGCCACCTCCTGACTGCTCTACCTATCCCCATTCTGTCCCTCCTGTAGCTGGCACACTATAGCTAGCAAGAATAATCCTTGCAAAACATGATTTTGATTATGAGGCAGGAGTACTTAAACCTTTTAGTGTCTTCCACTTTTTTTTTTTTTTTTTAAATGTCTTGGGGCTTGTTCATATGAAACTTAACCCCACAAAGGATAGGTCAAGTCTACTTAAAATTTAGGCCTAAGAGTCACCCCCAGGAGGGCCTCTTTTGTTACTCAGATGTGGCCTCTCTCTCCAGCCAACATGATGAGCAGTCTCACCACCCTTCCCCTCTCTGCGTGGGACATGACTCCCAGGGATGTGTACCTTCC
>PVIY010037072.1:0-24966 GCA_004026745.1 Myrmecophaga tridactyla
AAACTAGAACACCTTATTTTCATGTGCCCTGATTTCCTTAATAACTTATTCCGTCCTTTTGGATTACGTATATAAAACAACTTAAAAAATGAATGGAAAGGCAGCAACTACAAACGTATGTCATAGAGTTTAATTTGCTTTATGTTTTGCTGTCCCTCACACAGGCTTGCACTAGGCTCCCTTTCCTTGTACTTGACATCATCTGGTCTCTATCGCATTGTGGCACAAATACACCATTACAACTGCCTGTTTTCCTACTGCAGTTTCTGCTTCAGTCATTTGCAAACTCAGTGCGCATCAGACTCACCTAGGAGGCCAGTCGAAACCCAGACGGGAAGCGTCTCTCACCCCACCCCCACCCCCAGATTTTCTGATTCAATAGGACTAGGTTGGGGCCAAATCATTTACATATTTAGCAAATTCTCAGTTGATGCTGATGCTACTGGCGCAGGCACTGCCATTTAATAACCATAGGCTTTTAAAATTATTATTATTATCTTAATTTTTAAATTCTTAATAGTGTCATTTTAAAGTGAACTATATTCTCCATACCAACTAGATGAGAAATTTTGAGGTTTAATCCAAAATAAAAGCTTCTAAAAACAATTCTCCACCTGTAAGTTCCTCATGTTTGACAACAGCTGTCCCAAATTTAGCCTCAGGAGCTGAGAGGAAATATTTGCACCACCAAGTTCCATTCAAGTGTGTCCAGACGACAGAAGTGCCCAAGTTGGACCTGCTGCCCTAGTATGGCTTTTAATACGTATGTAGCTTCTGGAAGTCAATTGGTTCACCTGAGATTGGGCTAAGTATCAGTGCTTCTCAACCCTGACCGCTCATTAACATCATCTGAGGGGCTTTTAAAAGTGTCCTTATGCTTGGGCCACAGTGGCTCAGTGGGAGAGTTCTTGCCTGCCATGCCGGAGACCTGGGTTTGGTTCCTGGTGCCTGCCCATGCAAAGGGGAAAAGAAAGTCTGCATTCTTCCACTTCCAGCAGGAGTGCACTGGGCCCTGACAGCAGTATTTATTTGTTTTTTAACTTGCCAGGTGGGTCTCAGATGCAGCCAATGCCAAGAACCACTGAGTAAGGTGATCTCTCAGATCCTTCTTACCGCTTTTGTGGTAGCATTTTAAGACTTTGGAATGCTGATTGGAGCCAGGATTCCTAAGATGCTTGGGACATTTTGTAGGATAGGGCTTTGATTTTCAATCCTGTCATTTTTTTTTCCCTTTCAATTAACCTTTATTTTCTATACTGTTACCATCTTAAAGTATGGCAAAATACTTTAATTTTGCTATTCCCTCACAGAGTTGTGATCTAGCTCAGATCAAATAAAGACAGGAACATTTATTAAGTGGGGCTCAGAAGGGCCAAACAAGAACAATGTTATGCATGTTAGGCAGAAAATAGAGAGGTTTGGATTATTATTTGTTGGGCAAACTTGAGGGAAAGAAGAAATGTAAAGTGTAATGTCTAAAGTAAAATGCATCTCCAAGAAACTTCCCCAAACACAGGAACTTCTGTCTGAAGGTGTGTTCAGTTCTGCCTAAACCTGGAAGTGAAGGAGGGGAACTAGTCAACTCCTGGAGTTCTCCTCCTATCTGACAGAGGTGGGGATGAGAAAATGAGGCTGCATGTAAGACCGTCACAGTGCTGCCCCAGACAAAAGACAATCCACTGAGCCTGCTGCAGGGGCATTTTAATTTCTGAACCAAATTAGATACTGGTATTTAAATTTACCCATGTCTGGGGACCATGACAGAAGATTGTAAATGAATCTAAAACCACTTTGCAATGGTGATAAGGAAGCTGAGAACCTAAATGGAAGAAATGTTCAAGCTATCAATCAATGCTCAGATGTAAATCGTGATTTAGTAGCAACAAGCACTGTACCCAGTATTTATCAGTTTATAAACGCATGCCAGTTTTCTGTTTGCATAAATATATAGGGACCTGAATTTAATACACACACATGGTTTTCAAAATAAATTCCTATGAGAGAAGAGACAGGTGTTTTGTTGTTTTGTTTTGTTTGAGACAGAAAAGGGAATTGCATGATGACAATCAAATATAAGTTCATTAAAGGTAGCATGTAATTAAAATAATGGTAATCCTGTACACATATTGTTCTTAAATTAAGAAGTAGCTGAACTCTATATAATTAATATTCCTTCTTATCCAGCATTTTGCACTTCATTATGATGATTGAATATATGCAGGCAGCAGGAATCAAACCTAGGTCTCTGGCAGGTGAGAATTCTGCCACTGAGCCACCGTCGCACTGCCCTGATTGAATATGTTTAAAACTTAGAAATTACCAAAGAACAGATAGCATTAGTACAATATAAGCAACCTTATAATATGCAAACACTGACATAGAGCTGAAGGAGCATCGTATTTAAATCCATTTCTGACTGAAATTTTCTGAGGTTGGGAGATTTCCTGACTGATATTCAAATCTACTTTAGAATGATTTTGTAAGCGGGAAAATGTCTCTGTGCTTTTTTGAAAGCATGGCTTGTTAAATAATCAGCCTATAGGACACATGCTACTTCAAAAATCAGAGCAGCCTGTTTAGCCAAATTAAAAGATAATTAATCTATCCACTTGGGCTGATCATGTAAGATAATTAACCAGTTAAGATAATCAGTATTATTGATGACACTGTCATTCCATTCTTGGAAAGATTCTCTCTCAAATTAAAGAGAGGGGAAACAATGCAAAACACCTACTAAGAACAGGGCAGCATACCTTTAATAGATATAAATAAAAGACACTAAAAATGCCAAGTCTACAAGCATTTCAAGTTTTTTTTCCTGTTTCATGTATATATTTATATATCGGTGTCAATTCATTGTTTTTGTTCATTCAAACAAAATGAAAATATAAACCACTGAGATAAATGCCGATAGACTGTGAAATAATATCAAATAATATTACACATTAAAATGTAGTGTGATAAATGCTTTTCTTTGTTGCAGAAACTCTTATTTTGTGAAATAAAGTAGCATACTATCTGAATTTTTACTGACGACTGAAATGAAGGAATTCGTTCATTTCAAGGAAAGAAATTAGTTCTTAATCATATCAAAATAGGAATGCATACATAGCGCATCCCATTTTCCCCATTTTATGATCATAAATGAACAAGAGGGCCATTTTACCTTTCCATGTCTGACCACTCCAAGTACAGAGAAATCAAAAGCTGAAAGGCAGACCTTGTGGTTTTGAGTAATCCCAGGCATTTTACTTCCTCCAGGTTTCCAACTATGTACCTATACTTCCCATCAACTCAACTGTTATTAAAATGAACAGGAGAAAGAGGGCTATTAATTCCCACAAGATTCAGCCAAATAAAGGCAGAGCACAAGGAAGAGAATAGATTTGCAAACTTTGAGTAAGAATCTGCTATCTGTTGGGAATGAATGCTTCCAATTAGGTCATTTAGAGTGACCTTTCTCAACAGTATATTGAAGACTGAACAGCTTGTCTTTTATCCATGGAATGGATTTTGACAGTCCTTTTTTTGTAAAGAAAAATGTAATAAAGAGAAGTAAAGAAATAAGTAACAAAAGCCATAAAATATTTACTAGTGAGTAGACATAAATCTAGGATAGATAGATAGAAAATAAAGAACCTTCTGATAACCAGAGACTCTGAAAGGAAAGAGCTGCCCTGGGAAATAATATGTCCAAGGAAGATGTTGATGATGTGTGCCCATATTCTAAGGTTGTTCATAGAGCAGAGGGGATGATGACCAAGACGATATGTGAATATCTATGAACCCAGTTTCCCCAATGATTAAAATAATTGCCTGAAAGCATAAGGCAAGGAGAAGTATAAGGGTTTTCCTCTAATTAAGTATTGAGAGCATACTATGCTCTGAAATGTTACATTACTTTGAAAATTTGATTTATAAAAGTTGTTTTCCTTAGTTTTTAAATTTCAAGTTTACCTGGGGATTCCTACATAAAATTGTCCTAAATGTGAAACAGGTATTTCATGATGACAATCACTTAGATCCGTGTTCACCTGCTTCCCTTGGTTGTTTCTTCATCTGTAAATTACATCTCCTGCAGTGTGCAATCACCAAGACTCATGGTTATGAACCTCAGCAGAACTGCCAGCAATGTTTGGCTATCTTGCTATGTGTAGCACTGCCTTAGCAAAAGTAAATACAGGACGCCCAGTTAAATTTGATTTTCAGATAAACAATGAGTACTTTTTTAAAGTAAGTATGTCTCAATGAAAATAATACGGTGTTTACCCGAAATTCAAATTTAACTGGGTATTTGACCCTGCAACCAAATGCTCACTCTGAGAAAGAGGACCTTGCAAAGGCAACAGAAATAAACAGTTATTATAACCTATAAGCCTACATATATCCACACCTAGCATTTCCTCTTTTACTTGTATTGCAAAGAAAGACATGCCTATTTTCCCTGCCATGGGCAATCCTTCCACGTTGTGCTTTGGATTCCATCCTTTAATTTTCTGCATCTTCACCTTCTCTCTTAAGCTCAAAGGTCCTCTAAATTAAACAACAAAAAACCTTGAACTCATCTCTCCCTCCACTTTTAAGCTCACTCTTTCCTTCACACACACTCCTGAGTTTTCATCTGCCTTTTAGATAATTCTGTTTTTTCTTGTTGTGGGCTTCTTTTCTCTTTTAGACCATTAAATGTCGATACCTGCAGGGTTCTTTGGACCTTACTTTCTCAGTAGAGCCTACCCATAATCTCAACAAACTCTATGCTCAAAACTATCTAATCCTCATCTAAAATCTAGATAACTCTTCTAAATTCTAGATCCTTCTATAACTGTCTCCTGGATATTTGGCTTGCCCCTCAAACTATCAGGTCTAAGACTAAACTCATAATCTTCTTTTAAATCTGTTTCTCAAGCAATGTTTTCAATCATAAATAGGATTGTAAATCTACCTAGTTTTCTAAATCAAAAGCCTGAGAGCAGATACATACATAATATATCACATCTTGTGTGGTTTGCTTTCAAAATAGTTTAAAAGTCCATCCACTTGTTTTATTTTTACAGCCACCAACACCTCTTCCTTGGGACACAGTGATGGCTTTCTGTCGGTTTCCTTTTGCTTCAACCTTGCCCCCTCCCATCTATTTTCCATCAGAGCCTGAGTAATCTAAAACACAAACCAGTTATGTTATTTTCCTGCTTAAAAGCTTGCAGACACCCTTGTCATCAGGACAGAAGTTCAAATTCCTAGCTCTGGTTGATAAGGAGCTCCATGATTGGCTGTCATTCCCTCTCATTCTCTCTGCTCTGACCTCGCTGAAATTCTTTTATACCTACCTCACTCATCTCTGGGTGTTCACACAGGCCATTTCCTTTGCCTGGTACAGATTATCTCATCACTGTGCTTGACCTATTCCTACTTCTCCTTTGAATTTCTATATAATTATTACTTCCTCAGAAGTAAAAATAAACTTGCTTTGTTCTATAAGATGCAATGTGCTCCTTTAGCTTCATTCAGGGATTTATTTTATTTTTATTACACCTGACTTTAATTATTGGTGTTACCTATGGAAATACAGGCTCATGAGGGATAGGACCATTACTGTCATTTCTACTCTATTTTCATCTTCTAGGACTGCCTCATGTGAATGAGTATATAGGTATGATAATAGGAGTTGAAAGAGTCCGTTTTAAACACAATTCTCCTAGGAGCTCAGGTGTATCACCTAGAAATTATCTAAATTAATATTCCAAAGGCTAACAGTTCGTAAAAAGTGTGATTATATTGCTTTTGAAAAGTAGTTTTCTGGCTATGAACTTTTTGAGCTTTGGGAAATTTTATCTTCCCATTTACAGTTATTGCAACTTGCAAGAGTAAAATAGTTGAAATATAGATTATCTTTGCCATTTTATCATCCAATTTCTCCTCAAAAATATTTCTTAATGAAGAAATGAAAATATGCCTAGTGGTATGAATAATAGAATATAAAATATATCCTCAAACTCATCACCTAACTCAAGCTAGAATTAGAATATTACTAACAGCTATCATTCACCTTTAGGCCCTCCCTCTTTTAAAGGCATCATAAGGGAATTTAATGTCCCCCCCCTTTTTTTTTTTTAACCCTGCACCACCCAATACCCAATATTGTCCTTATGGTTTTTGCAAATCTCTCTGTGTAGCATTCAGTGATCAGGATAGGCGTTCCTAAAATGCTGTTTGAACACTTGTCAAATGCAAGAATTATTCTGAGTACCATATAAGAGGCCACAAAACAGGTGTAAGAAATGATTTCTGTCTGCAAGGAGCTTACTCTGTAGGGAAAAGAGAATTAACACACATCCAACCACTAGAAAGTAATTGAACATTAAAAATATCTAGTATTGTCTATAAAGGTGATAAGAATTCCAAGCAAGAGAGGATCACTGTGCACCAGAAGAGCTTCAAAAACTTCTTGGAGGGGCAGGCCACGGTGGCTCAGCAGGCAAGAACGCTCACCTGTCATGCCAGAGGACCCGGGTTCGATTCCTGGTGCCTGCCCATGCAAAAAAAACAAAAACAAACAAACAAACAAAAAAACTTCTTGGAGGAGGAGAAAAATTGAGGTGAATATTGAAATCTAAGTAAATATGGAAAGCTGGTGATTGGGAGAAGGTCACCTGGGGAGCAACAACAGTAGCCACTGGTGGTGTAGCTGAGAGCTCCCGATACGTTTTGTTTTGCTCCCTTGCTCATAATGCTTTTCTTACTTCTTCTTGTGCTGGTACTGCTCTTTACATTGTTATAATGTCCCTTTCCCAGTTCGGATGATTCTGGTGGGGTGGCCAGTGGCTGCATTTTAAACCTAACCTTCCCTCCCAAAGACTTGGTCCAAGCACAGTGCCCCATTGCCCCAGGGAGAGCAATTGGCTCAAGGATGGGTATGTGACCTTAGGCAGCCTACTTATAATCCTTCCCAATCCCATGTATAAATGCATGGGATGAAAAAGAGTAAAATACTCTTTTCTATTAGAGCACTGTTGGGTAAAAGATAACCTGAAGCTATTTCAGTCCACACTGTCTCTTCCCTCTACCATAGAAAGGACGATTGTCTGTGGTTGAGAGAATGAAGACAACACAAAGAGGAGAGAGAGAGAGAGAGAGAGAGAGAGAGAGAGAGAGAGAGAGAGAGAGAGAGAGATCCACATTGAGTCTCTGCAATCCCTGAGGCCATCTGTATCCCTGGATTTCCTGTGTCTGAGGTTAGTACATCTTTGTATTGCTTGAACTCATGTCTGTCTTTTATAGCCTGGAAGAGTCTTGACCAAACAGGAGGTAGGCTGCAGGGTGGGTGTGGGAGGAGAAACGAAGAGGGGAGAAGTCCTGAAATGGGACAGTGGCAACAAGAAAGCAATGTCAAGCAGAAGGAATGACTGGATTTGGTTGGAGACTGGTTACCTACAACGGAAAAGAAAAAAGAGTCAAAGATGTGGAAATCAGGGGAATTTGTGGAGCTGCTGACAAGAAATGAGGGTAGTTGGGTTGAGGAAGTGGTATCAAAGCAAAGCAAGAGCTAAACCGTGGCATCCAAGTTCCTGATAAAGTCGGGATTTTGTCAGCCAATGGTTTTAGTTACATGACTGTCAATCCACTGGTCTGACTGTTCAAATGCAGAAAAGTCATCTAGTTATACTTTAGGTCAGCATTCGAGTGAATATAACAGAAAACTAGACACATCCATAATAATCAGCTTCCCAAACTCATCCTTTCCCCTTTCTCTCCTGCCTCAAGCACAAGGAGAATTGTGGATAGGGCTGTGGTTCTCAAAGCGTCGTTCCTGCATCTGCAGCATCAGCATCACCTGGGAACATTTTAGAAATGCAAGTTCATGGGCACTACCCTAGTCTAAGGAAATCAGAATCTCTGGGGGTGGGGCCCAGCGATCTCTGCTTCAAGAGGCCCTGCAGTTGGTGGTGAAGCCCACTGGGGTTCGACAACCACTGGCGCAGAGCCTTTTTTACGTGCTGGCTCTAAAGCAGATGAGCTAACCCACCACTCAGTGCCGCCGTTGCACGTGGGAAAATGACTCCCTGAGAAAGTACACTTTCCTAGTCTGTCTATTCCGACACTGCGTGCTCCAAAACACTGTTCCAGGCACTCTGGGTTCTACAGCAAACAAACCTGACGCGGTCATTCACACAAATAACCAAAGGCCAGCAAGGAAAAGCTGTGGTATGGAAGTGATAGCCAGGGGACCTGAGTACTGGTTAGGGGGAGAAGGTGTCCCTAAATCAATGACCTTCATGCCAAGATAAGAAGAATGACCTTGAGTTTGTCTAGTGAAGAGCAGATGGGGGCAGGGTGAAGGCTGCCGGGTCTGGAGGAGGGGTGGGTCTGGCCACTTGTAGGGAACTGAAAACAGGCCAGCATGAGAATGTCACTGTCAAGCATTGGTGTTGAAGCTGGAGACACAGAGCTGATAGGGCGCGTCACGCAGGGACTCGTACATCATGTTCAAGAGTTTGAACTTTCCACTAAGGGCAATTAAGAACTGATTGAAGAGTTTTGATGAGGGGCTAATATGATAGGATTCATTTTTTAAATGTAATTTTTATAAGTACTGGCCAAGCCTTTCCTAAAATACATAACTGGGGGTATAATAGCACATTGATTTAAATTCCTTCTAAGCTATAGTTGGTAAGGGAGAAGCTTTCCGTGAATAAAGCTTTGAATGGGGTGGGAAAGAAGGAATAGAGCCCATCAGGGGACAAATGCCAGGAACAGAAAAGGGGAAAGGGCTTAGGAGCTTCTGCTTTTGTGGTTGTGGCTGAGTCTGGTCCTGCCGATGCATGTCTGAAGCAACAGGCGGGTGAACTAACAGGCAACTGCTAACTCTTTCATGGGTCATTTTCCTTCCTGACACAGGGGACCCTGGTGCTCAAACTCTGTCCGTTCAGAAGCTTCTCCCCCATATATGATCTCATTTAGAGATTCACTTTCCAAGCAATCACCGTCACCTCTCTGAGAATGATTCCCAAATCCATGTGTCTTCCCCTGGTCCAGAGAAGATTTTACATTTTTAATATCTTAGTTCTGCTTCCCTGTGTGTTTCCAAATCATATGAACTGCAATAGCAGATATGCAATTGTTTAGTGTCAGGTTGTATATAATTCAGTAATGATTGAAAAATTATCCAGACTCAGCCCTGGCTGTTCTCCTGCGTTTCAGTTTCATGACTCATATCGTCTACCTGACTGGTAACCCTTGCTTGTCACTGTGACCACAAATAGTCTGCCTGCAACTGAACTCACCATCTCCCCCCTCAAACCAACTTGCCTCCAACCTCTCCTGCCTCTTTCAATACCATTGGCATTTACTGTCTCCTTAGTTCCATGTTCTAGAGTCAGCCTTGACTCCCCTGTCTCATGCTCTTACTACATCCAAGCACTAAGACAGCTCCTATTCACCTGGTGGAATGCCAATGCAATGTGTTCCCCTCTTTCCTTACTCACTGTCATACTTGCCCAACACACATCAAGGTAGAATACTTCCACCTTCACACAACTTATTCTCTTAAATCCAGGTTCTTCTCCTGGTATAACTTCAGAGACACAGATGGTTACTCTGTTTATGTCATCCTTCATCAAGCCTATTTCATTATTTCATTTATCTATGGCTTTTCCACCTTATTTTTTTGCAGTGGATTTTTTAAAGACATACTGTGTAGAACCTCATAATATTAGAGTGGAGAAAAAGTTCATAATCTGACCACTATATAAAAGAGATACTCATCAAACTTTTCCAGTTGAAGATGGGCTGGGCATTGGAACAGTTTGAAAACACTGATGTACAGAATAGAGTTCAATTCCTTACATATCTTGGAATGATATGTAAGTTTTCCTCACAGTCTTTTAAAAAAAAACAACCTTGTTCTTATTAACCTATGAAAATCTTCCAACCTAGTCACTCAAGTCCATGCAAAGCTCTTAAATGCACCATTCTCATTCTCTTATTAGGTAATGGAATTATCTCTGATAACGGAACTTCTCCAGCCTCGAATGCCTACAGTTGCATCTCTGCCAATCTAAATTCTCCTTTTCTCAGCCCTAGTCTCACCTCTTCTTCACTGATTTATGGAGAGTGCCTGCTCTTGGCAACTTTTCTTTCTTCAAATTCCTGTAGTATTTCTGGTTATTTACCACTGCTCTCACACTCAACGTGCACTATTTTGAACTTTTGTCTTTTCAGGAGTGAGTACAAGCTCTCCCACTCTTGAATAAACCACTGAAGGGGAGAATCAAGTCTTTCCCCACTTTTTATGCCAAGCATCTAGTGTAATGTGCTGCACGTAGTATTAGCTTCGTTTGTATATTTTGATAATACCCCACAGCAGGAAATAACACCTGTAGGCCCATTTATTTAATTTTCATTGATGGAAGCCTAGGTTAAGTATCCTTTCTTTAAAAGCGTTCCTCCAGGGAAGTGCTTTTAAATTAGGAGAAACCGTCCCACTATGACTTTAATTGCAACCATTGCTTTTTCTCCAATAACCATTAAACTCCTTACTAGCTTCTTTGACTTCCATTAACTTATGTTGGGATTAGATTTGGGGAATGACAACAGATGGCTGCAAGTGGGGAATTCTTAGTCTAGACCAGGAGCAGTGCTTTAGGCCATCCCCTTTTCTGCAGAGACACACTTAAATCATGTTCAAAAGATTACAAGAAATCTACATTAAAATATGAATCTAACGGTGTCACTTTCCTTTTAAATTCTTTTTAAATCCCAATGCTTTCAGGATAGAGTTCAAATTCTTTCCTGCAGTTAACATGGCCCTGTGTGGTTTGACCACCTCTTCATCCTCCACTCATCCCCTCACTCATTTCACTGGCCACAACACTAACTTTTAGTTCCCTGGATTACCAGGCCCCTTCCCTCTTCCCGGTTTTACGTTGAACACTTTCTTGCTTCTTTCCTTGATCAAATCCTGTCATCTTTGAGTCTTAGTCTGCTTGTCATTTCCTCAGAGAGTTGTTCTCTGTTCTCCTAGAATAGGTTAGGCCACCTAGTTATATGCTCTGATATTCCTATTACAATTGCAATTATATATTAAATGTGAAATAGTTTGTTTTGTGCCTGCACTCCCCATTACACTGTAAGCTCCATGGTGCCAGATTATACAAACCTTATGCATTACAGTATTTTCAATGCCTGGGATAATTCCTGATACACATTAGATACTCAATGAATAGCAGTTGAGTGACTAAATGAACATTTTATGAATGACCATCTTATAAAACTTTCAGAGATATAATCCATTTTAAATTATTCACATCCAGAGCTTATTTCTCCTACCAGTCCTGCCCCCAGCAGACGTGGATCACCTTCTCTGAGTCACATGATCCACATGAAACATGCACAGATGTTTTATAAAGAATCTTCGACATTCATCAAGGCAAACCAAAATAACTAAGCATCGTGCAACAAAACGCTTCACTTGCTTGCAAACATAACCCAACCAAATGAAATGATTGTGTGTAATTAATATAACATGAAGATTTAAAAGTATTTGTTTTGCTTGCAAAGTTTCACTTATGCACATTAGCATGGCTATGGCTATAATTCTTTTCAACATTAAGTTCCTTTGAAAATGTATGCTGTCAGGTAAAGAGTGCAAGAAAGCAGGTCTGAAATTTCTAAATGTTGAAACCATTTAGTATATGATTATCAGTAAAGTTAATGTGGTCTTCTTCCCTAAAAGCTCCAGAAATCCCACTGATATGTTCATGACCTGTTTCTGAGCCCTTTCAGGCTTGACTCACCTGCTGAGTCAGACAAATGGAGAACAAATTAGCACCAACTGCAGAGGACACTTACCTGACATAAAAATCTGACCTTGAATAACCCAAACCTTGAATATCTCTCTGTCAGGGTGAGACCAGTTGACAAAATTTACATGGAAGGATCTGAGGTTTCATACATGCTCGCTCCGAGTTCCTCCACTATTCTTTTTAAAAATATGCTATGCAGTGGGGGGAAGGTCACATTTCATTCTTTTCCATGTGAACATCCTGTGATCACAGCAGCATTTATTGAATTTTTTTTTTTTTTGGCGTGCATGGGCTGGGACTTGAACCTGGGTCTCTACCCCTTGCACACATACTCTTCCACTATTCTTGTCTAACTCGAGTGCATACAAAACTCAACTGGTGTGTCAGTCCCTTTGCCGGGATAAATCATTATTCCTATTAAAAGGAAGAGAAGGGGAAATCTAGTTCTATTCTGTAACAGTATTCAAAACCCAGGGATACCTTAGCATTGCTCTTTTCATACCCACTTTGTTCTATCACCTTTTATCCAATCTGACAAAGAGCATTGTGAATAAATATTATGTTTGGGGGGGGGGTTGTTCATGTCAAACACACACCTAGCTCACAGTAGGAAGAAATATATTTGGATTGCATAAAGTCTTTTTCAACAGTAACTGACCTGCATGCTTCTACATTATGAGGCCCTTCATCTTGGGTGGTCAGAGGCTTTTGAACAGAGTTATTCACCTGGGTCCCTGCATCATCCACAAGCTTGCCAACCTCCGGAACTGCCAGGATTTCAGTGCTGGAATCTCTCTGTGAAATTTTTTTCTCGATAGTTTCATTCTGCCTAAGACTAGGCAAGAATTGAGGGTTTCTGCGGCGGTATCTGCTTGTGTTTTCCTCATGATTCCTTGAGGGTCTCTGAATCTCAAAGGATCCTCTAGGGAGGGGAAATCTGCATTCTTGGTACCTTGTGCTTTTTCCTCTTTGGTGATTTAAAGAGCAATTCTCACATCCAATCAGCTCTTGTTGCTTTTTACCCTTGGCTTCCAAGTCAACAAGTTCAATTCCATTAGGAGTGGAAGACCCATCCATGTTTCCACATGGTTTATTGTTCCTCCTCCTTCTTCGTGAGAGTCTGAATTTAACTTGAGCTCTTTTTCTAGCCTGAATCCAATGACCCTCATCTGTGGATGATGAATCTGAAGAGTCTGTGTGAAGCTCATTCCATGTGGGGCTTGAGACTTGGAAGTGAAAATCATTTTTTCTTCCTTTTATTTGCTCTTCTGCATGTTTGTATCTCTCAGAGGTCCTTCTCCTCCTCCTAGGCCTCTGCGTTAGTGGCTTCTTACCAGACTCCTTCCTAGCAGTGCTCAGCACCACGACAGGGGTACAAGATTCACCTGCTTCTTCTGACATGTCATGCAAGATGGCAGATCTAGACACAGCAGTAGGCAAGGATGGGAAATGGGAATGGAGAGGAAAGCCAAATAAAAAACAGAAAGAGAGAAAGATGAAAATGATAGCATGGATCAGAAGTTGGTAAATAAAGATTGACTGAAGAAAATACAATAAAGGAAAAAATGAAGCCAGTAAAAATTGCCTAGGGACAATGTAAAGCAGAAGCAAGAGCTACACCTTCTCACAGTACAAACCAAGAACACAAAGCACTGGTCTAAAGGCAAGATTGAATAGGATCATTTACTTAGCACTTACCTGCAGATGTCCTGAGTAGATGGACAGACAGACAACCTTGACTGGCTCCTGGGAGCTGTCCCTGTTGTTGGACTGCTTGCCTGGAGAAACAAGTTAGATAATTTGGCATCTTGGTTAAGGTAATACATGGTTGATATCTTGCTTTTTTTCCACATATTTAAAAAATTACAACAAATGTGGCTGCCGGTCATGTTGCTTGTAACGCAGCTCACAGAATACAGGAAGTTAGAGGGTTTGGTTCGCAAAAGTAAAACCTATTTGAGGAACTTGAACAGCTGAGATGCTGTGTTACTTTGCTGTTGCTTCATTTATGAGAGAGGAAGATGATTCCACAAGTTTCTATTCTACTTACTGTAAGCATTTGAATGGAATGGCTCAATTTGTAGACATAAAAGTTCCTATGACATAAAAGATTAAAGTACTATTAAATGACAAGTATGATAATTATGTGAGAAGCCTAAATAATCAAATAGCCATTAGATTGCTAGATATTGCCTGGAGTTAATGTTAAGCAGGTCAAGATCACATGAGGTAATATTTTATAATATTTAAAACCTATGGTCATTACTATCATTATTTAGTCATTCGAATTAATCAAATCTATCCATCACAACACTATTGGCCTTTTCTATCTTTGATGAAGGGTCAGAGCTGAAAATAAGAGCACTGGAAATAATTCATATCATCAACACAAATTTTAATAAATTCACCAACCTCTACCTTGGAAACAGCTCTTCTTCTCTCCATTGACTTCTCTCATCTTTTGTGTTTAAGTTTGGATGATGATGGTAATAATAATCTAAAAGCTAAAAGATGTTGGGAATTTACTGTGTGTCAGACTTCTTCCTGTGCCTTACTGTCATTTTAATCCTTACAATATCTCACAAGTGGTAAATGGTAATCAACACTTTTGAGTGAATATTATGTGTCAGTCATTGTTTTTAAGCACTTTTTTATTCATTCGTTAATATTTACAAGAAACTTATATGGTAATGTTATAATTATTTCTGTGTTATTGAGGTTACTGAGCAATAGAAGCTGCCCAATGGTAAGTGGCAGAGAGGAAATGAGCCAGGAATCTGGCTCCACTGTCTATTTTCTTCTTGACCCGATAATACAACTTCTTCTTAAGTCATGGACTTGACATAAAGAGAGCATCTGGAATTATTCAGCTGGGGTGAAAGCAACTGCAAGTGCTTTCTTGAGGCAGTTGAGCTAAGGCAGAGAAAAGATGCAAGGACAAGAGCAGAGGTCAGAGAGGAAAGAAGATTCTACACTTTGGCTTTGAAGATGGAGGAAGAGGCCTGAATATAGCTGGGCAAAAGGTTCTCCCCTATTTCCTAAAGGAATGCAACCCTGCCAAAACTCTGATTTTAGGATTTTGACCTCCAGAACTGGAAGATAATAAACACGTGGTGTTTTAAGCCACCAAATCTGTGGTAATTTGTTACAGAAGCCATAGGAGATGAATGCTGGAGGTGACACTCCAGCTAATACTAAGAGGCAAATAGAAGCATTAAAGAAGTGATTTAAAATATTTCAGGTAGAGCAAACAGTGGGCCGAGTAGGAAGGATGGCGCTCTTGATATGCTCCCATACACTCATATATACCTGCACAATGGGGTTTATACTTTTCTGTTTAACATTTGTATCAAAACTCACTTTCTTCAATAATTTGTTTTTAGAGATGAACTTCATTGAACTCTGCATCCTTTGATTGTATATGTAGCCAATTTTTATGAAGTCCAAATTTTTTTATCTCTAAGCATTAAGCCATAAGTTCTGTAACACTGTGCACTTCTTATTCCATGTGTACCCATAGTAGTGTGCAGGGGATTTCACATAGAGTGGAAACAGAATAAAGGTTATCTAAATAACCTTTAGATAACCTTCATTATCTAAATTATCTAAATAACTAAAAAAATCCCCTTTATAAGAGCCAATCCATCTCTGCTGCAGGAATGCAATGCAGCAGAGATGGATTGGCTTTTAAAAGGGGATTTATTTAGTTACAAATTTACAGTCCCTCAGAGGAAAGCAACAGGATTTCATCTAGGTTTTTCAGTCACATGACAACCTTTGTTGGCCCTCTCTCCCGGCTTCTGGGTTCAAATGGCTTTCTCTAGGGCATTTCCTCCCTGCATCTCCAACCATCTGGGTCTGAGCCAGCTCTGAGCTCTGAGCTAAGTTGTGCTGGGCTGTGCTGAGCTCCTTCTCTCTCTCGGCTCTCCTTTTAATCCTCCAGCTAATCAATTTAAATGTCACTCATGGTGGAAGGCACTCTCCTTAGCTGAGCCTAGATGTGATCAGTTAGATGAGTTTTATAGGCTGATGATTTAAGTCCACAGCAACAGACAACTGGGCCAAGTTGACACCTGAATCTAACTACTACACCCTTTTCTTTTTTGGCATGGGCAGGCATTGGAAATCGAACCCAGGTCTCTGGCATGGAAGGTGAGAACTCTGCCACTGCACCACCATTGCCCACCCCACACCCTCTTTTTGTTCTCCTTTTATTTTCTTTAATTTATTTAATTGTAACTTTATACAAGTACATTTTAATAATGGCTGTATTTGTGCTCTTTTTTTTTTGCATGGGCAGGTACCAGGAATCGAACCTGGGTCTCCAGCATGGCACGCGAGAACTCTGCCACTGCACCAGTATTGCCCGCCCCATCCTCTCTTTTTTTTTTTTTAAAAGCAAATGTTGTTTTCCCAAAGTGGCTTCAAATCACAGAGAATATTATTATGAATGTGAATCACGCCATGTTGAGCATCTTAATGGATAGCCGTGTCTACTTAATTTTATGTCAAAGCCACTTCTATGAGGTCGCACAGGAGAGATGCTGAAAATGGACATAATAATAGAACAAATTCTCTAAATGTACAGGTCAAAATGGTAAAATGACTTATCAGTGGATGAAGTCACAGAACTTTAAAAACATGCAGCTTTCCTTTCAGGCCTGTTTTGCCTGAATCAAAAAGTGTATATGCCTATAACCCTTAAGGATTTCGAAGGGGACAGAAATTATTCCTTGTTGCCTATTAAGACATTTTAACTGGCTTATGTCCAATGTTAGTTCATATGTGTGCAGTTTGCTGATGAGTTATTGTGGCAGATGCTGTGAGCCCAATCCCTACCTCAGTCCGCTGGCCCTTCTCTAAGTTCGCCTGCAGTCCTGCTGCACCCTCTTAGGTCTGCGTCTCTTTGCTTCTCTCTCCTAGGTCTTTTCTGGTACCATGTTGTGCTATGTTTGAAATTGTTATATACCCCAGAAAAGCCATGTTTTTCTAACCCAATCTTGTGGGGGCAGATCTATTGTTGGGTGAGATCTTTTGATCAGGTTGTTTCCATGGAGATGTGACACCACCCATTCAAGGTGAGTCTTAATCCACTCATTGGAGTCCTTTGAGAGAGGGACATTTTGGAAAGAACACAGACGTTTGGTGATGCAAATAGAAATACCCCAGAATATGCTAGAAGCTGAGAGTTATTTGAACCAGAAGCCAGGAGAGAGGGACAGCAGAGGTTGCCATATGACTTCCCATGTGACAGAGAAACCCTGGACTCGATTGGCCTTTCTTGACTGAAGGCAACCTCTTGTTGAAGTCTTAATTTGAACATTTTCATGGCCTTAGAACTGTACATTTGTAACCTAAAAAATCCCCATTGAACATGAAAAATTCAGAATGGCCATATCCCAAATACCCCTAAGGGGTAGGATAGAAAGATCAAAGGTGATGGTGGCATTATACAGAGAAGGTGGGGGTTAACAAACAAGTATGATGGCTGAATCATTGTATTGATATTGCCTTTAGTCTCCGTATCTTAGAGCAGCTAGGAGTAAAAACTTTACATTGTGGAATTGTAACCCATCCAAACTCTGAAATCTGTTCTACAAGTAATCATTGTGCTGTGCTTTGAAATTTATTGTTTTTCAGTATATATGTTATTTTCGCGCACACACACACACACATACAAGGTGATGATAAGAAATACATATATTCCTTCTTGCCTCCAATGTTCTGGAGCAGCTAGAAGGAAAAGCTTGAGATGATGGTATAGTGGCTTATGGTAAACTCTGGTATCTGTCCTATAACTACTTGATGAAAAGTGCTTTGAAAACTATTCTTTTTTTCTTACTTTGCTTTGAATGTAAGTTATATTATACAATAAAAAAATTAAAATAAATTCCTCATTGAAAAGTCAGCCCCTTTCTGGTATATTGCATTTCAGCAACTTCAGCAAACTGAAATGTGGTCTTACTTGCCTGTACATGGGCACAAACCTGGAAGTCTGGAGTAAGTACACAACCCTTGGGGACAATCAGGGGACTGCAGTCATGGATAATTGCCCCAGCTTCTCCAGTACCCAGAGGGACAATTCTTTTTTTTTTTTTTAATATTTTTATTAATAAAACAACATAAAAACATATAAACATTCTTAACATATAAACATTCTGTACGTGACATACAATCAATAGCTCACAATATCATCACCTAGCTGTGTATTCATCACCATGATCATTTTTTTTAACATTTGCATCACTCCAGAAAAAGAAAGAAAAAAGAAAAAACTCATACCTACCACACCTCTTACCCCTCCCTCTCATTGACCACTAGTATTTCCATCTACCCAATTTATTTTAACCTTTGTTCCGCTATTATTTGTTTATTTTTTAATTCATAATTTTTACTCATCTGTCCATACTCTAGTTGAAAGGAACATCAGACACAAGGTTTTCACAATCACACAGTCACATTGTAAAAGCTGTATCATCACACAATCATCACAAGAAACAAGGCTATTGGAACACAGCTCAACAGTTCTGGTACTTCCCTCCAGCCTCTCCAACACACCAAAAACTAAAAAAGGGATATCTATAGAATGCATAAGAATAACCTCCAGGATAACCTCTCCACTCTGTTTGAAATCTCTAGCTATTGACACTTTATTTTGTCTCATTTCTCTCTTCTCCCTTTTCGTCAAGACAGTTTTCTCAATCTCATGATGCTGGGCCCTGACTCACCCCAGGATTTCTGTTCCACGTTGCCAGGGAGGTTTACACCCCTGGGAGTCATGTCCTACGTAGAGAAGGACCAGAGGAAGAATTCTGAGGTGACTTCAGGGAGCTTCTCAAAGGGTCCCAAGAAGCATCAAGGCCCAGTTGTCTCTGACTCATTATGACATCCTGTCCTAGCTTTTCCCTTTTCTCTGCCTTATTTTTCCCACTCCCTGTTTGTGCTTCCTGAGCTCACCTCCCCAAACAAACTACCTATGCCAGTTTAAATCTGTTGTGCACCCCCGAACACCATGTCCTTTAATCCTCATTCAATATTTCTGGGTGGGATCTTTTTTATTGTTTCCATGGAGATGTGACCCACCCAGTTGAGGGTGGTAACTTTTGGTTAGATGGTTTCCATGGAAACGTGTCTCCACCCATTCAAGGCGGGGTTGCTTACAGGAGTCCTTTAAGAGGGAACCATTTTGGAAAATACTTAAGAACCAACAGAGTCCACACAGCCAGAGACCTTGGAGATGGGGACCGAAGGCGCCCCTTATGAAATGAGGAGAGAAAGGTAACAGATATCTCCATGTACCCTCCCAGCTGAGAGATGTTTCCAGAAGCCAGAACTCCCAGCAAATGCCATCCAGGTACCTTCTCTGCTGATAGAGGGGGTACAGACAGCATCAGCCTTTCTGGAGTGAAGGTAACCTTTTGTTAGTGCCTTAATTTGGGCATTTCCACCGCCTCAGAACAGTAAACTTGCAACTTAAGAAATTCCCCTTTCAAAAGCCTTTCCATTTCTGGTATATGGCATTCTGGCAGCTTTGACAAACTAAAATACTACCTGTGCCCATGTAAAATGGCAACTATATTATGATTGGGTTTAATTTGACCAGCTGTGTCTTGTTTAAGAAAACACACTGGAAAAAACTGAACCCTGGCTTGTGTCATATTTGATTCACTTTCTAAGTAAATGTGAATTAAGGGTCTATGATGTAACAGATATCATGCTGGGTGCTGGGAATAAACAGAGGCATCCTGAAGGAGATTCCTGTTTTGTGCAAGAGAGTCAGAAATAAACAGGCAAGTTTGATACAGCTCAGTATATCCTGAAAGAGTCCAGTAATGGGAGCTCTGATGAAGGAAGGACACTTCACTTTAGAGTAAAGCAAGGATTTCAGGTGTGTTAGAAGAAATGACATGTGACCTAGAAGGGAAGTCCTAGTAAAGCAGGGCAGGGCAGCCAAGATATGGGGAGGAAGAAGTGCACAAAGGAAAGAGGACATGCCTTGGGAACTACAGATCGTTTTGTGATGATTGGAGGGAAGGCTATGAGAGAGAGAGAGAGGAAGTAGTTGGAAAATCAGGTTAAAGAAGTAGACAGAATGGACTTTTATGCTACATTGAAAAGTATAGATTGTGACAAATGAAGTAAAGTCATTGATAGATATTCAGCAGCAAATGGAAATGATTATACTTGGGCTCTAGAAGCCCACTTTGGCAGTAGAGAATTGGAAGATCTAGGACTGACTAAGTAGGGAAAAGAATTAAGATTCAATATATCTAGGATGCACTGGAGATGGAGAAAAAAGGTAGATACAATCCCAGCTGGGTGTTTTATTTTTAAATATGAAAAAAATATATTTTTTAATCAGCTGAAAAAACTAACATGGGAAATATCCAGGAGAATTTAATAAATCTTTAATAAAGATAAGTGGATGCAGTGTGTGTTGCAATGTATTGCTTTTTCATATATATGTTATTTTTCACAATAAAAAACAAAGATAAAATAAAAAATAAATAAGTGGGAGAAGGGGCACATGTACCCTAAACAGATATTGAAACATAGTAAGTCTTCACAAAGTAAAAGAATATGAAGGGTGCAAATAAAGAAACACATCATTGGAATAGAACTGAGTCTAGAAATAGATAATCCAGCTATATTACAGATCAGTTGAAAAAGGCTAAATTGTTAAATAAATGGTGTATGGAAACGTGACTATTCATTTGGAAGAACATAAAGCTGGATTTTTACCTTGCTGCTTAAACTAAAGTAAATTTTAGCCGATGAAATGCTTAAATATAGTAAATTAAACCATAACAATATGAGAAGGAAAGATAATTGATTATGTTTATAATATTGTAGAAGGAGAGCTCTTTCTTATGATGACCTATAGCCCTCCCCAAATTCAATATAGTAAAAGACTAATAAATATGAATTTGAAAACTTTTAATTATAAATAAGAAACACATACACTCACACAAAAACATTCTCCCCAAACAAAAACTCAAAGCCATAAATAATGTCAATTTTGTAACACAAATGATAGTCAAACAGCTAATTTCTCTAGTATTCAGAACTCTCTCACAGATGAAGAAAAAAAGTTGATTGATCTTATAGAAAAAGGAGTAAAACATACAGACAACTAGGTTACGTAAAAGGAATTACACATTGCCATAAGCCATGTTTAAAAAGATGTTCAATCTCAATAAGCAAACAAACACAAATTCACTTGAGGATAGTTTCTACTTTCACTTATCAGATATGCATATTAAAAAAAGATTGGTAGCAAACAATATAGTCGAAGTATGGGAACCAAGTTCAGCTTGGTTTATGTATTTTGTTGACATAAATGTAAACTAGTAAAACCATTTGGAGGGCAATATGGTAAAGTCTATTAAAGTAGAAAGTGCCTATGCTATTTAAGTCAGAAAGTCCATTCATAGGAATTAAATTTGCTAAAACTATTGCATTTTCCAAAAGATATACTTACAAGAAGGCTTATTATAGAATTGTTTGTAGTAGCAGGAAAGTAGAAACAATCCAAGTGTTCATTAATATGTACAATAAAACCTGAAAGGCATTAAAAGGAATGAGCTACATCAAACACCCTCACACACACACACACACACACACACATTTACTGACACAAACATTTATATGATATATTTTAAAAATGTATCACTTTTCAAAACCACTGTTATCTCATTGGGTAAATAATATTTTTATGATGCATTTTAGTGTATGCACAGGAAAAGTCTAGAGGGGTATTCATCTAGCAGTCATTATCTCCGTGAGATGGGATCTTGAATCTTAAACACAGAAAAATATTTTTAATCATATTGATGATTATGTCATAAATCACAGTTGCTCATATCAAGAATCTAGATTTGCACTTTTTCTTCTCAGTATTTAAGTGATAGTATTTGCTTCTTTAACCACTTTGAATCATACTCCCTCCTTCAATTAAATGCAGTCAATAATAAAACCTACATAGAAGAATTTTTAAGAGCATAACATGAACTCTTTTACTTATAACAGCTTTGTAGAAAGTTAATAGGACAGTAATGTTGACATATTAAAATACTTCTTATGCATTCATGTTGTCTCAATGGTTTCAATGATATTCGCTCTTCCAGGGAAAAAATACATAATAGCTTAGGTCAGTGATTCCCAGTCTTGGCTAAAGGTTACCTCTGACTATAAATTCACAGCAGAATAGGGTCCAGGGTGGAAGTAATCTTTAAAAGCTGCCCAAAGGACTCTAACGTGGATCCAGAGTTAAGAATCACTGGCTTTGACAAAGGAGAGACTCTCTATTGAAGCTGTTTATTCCCCAGAAAAATATGCTTTTGAATCCACTCCATGCCTGTGACTGTAAACCCACTGCAGATAAGATTTTTTGATGAGGCTACTTCAGTTAAGATAGCCTCATTCAGGATAAGACTTAATCCTCTTACTGGATGTGCTGGTTTGAAAGGATGTATGGACCCTAGAAAAACCATGTTTTAATCAAAATCCCATTTTGTAAAGGCAGAATAATCCCTGCTCAATACTGTATGCTTGAAACTGTAATCAGATCATCTCCCTGGAGATGTGATTTAGTCAAGAGTGGTTGTTAAGCTGGATTAGGTGATGACATGTCTCCACCCATTTGGGTGGGTGTTGATAAGTTTCAGGAGGAACTTTTTGAACATTTTTGGAGAATCAAGGAGATTCGAGAGAGCAGAGAATTCTGAAGCACCATGAAGCAAAGAGTCCACCAGCCAGTGACCTTTGGAGATGAAGAAAGAAAACGCCTCCCAGGGAGCTTCACGAAACAGGAAGCCAGGAGAAGAAGCTAGCAGATGATGCCGTGTTTGCCCTGTGCTGTTTCAGATGAGAGAAGAACCCTGACCATGTTCACCATGTGCCTTTCCACTCGAGAGCGAATCCCTGAACTTCTTCAGCCTTCTTGAACCAAGGTATCTTTCTCTGGATGGATCCTTTGATTGGACATTTCTATAGACTTGTTTTAATTGGGACATTTTTCAGTCTTAGAACTGTAAACTAGCAATTTATTAAATTCCCCTTTTTAAAAGCCGTTCCAATTCTGGTATATTGCCTTCTGGCAGCTAGCAAACCAGAACATGGAGTCCTTCATAAATGGAATGAATACAGAGTGAGAGAGACAGAGAGAGAGAGACAGAGGGAGAAACCATGGCAGCCAGAACCTGAAAATCAGCAAAACATGGAAGGGAAGGAAGAGGCCAGCAGATCCCAGCATATGCCTTGCCATGTGGCCAAGGAGCCAGGGATTGCCAGCAACTGGTTTTTGGGAAGAAAGCATCTCCTTGATGATGATGATGCCTTGATTTGGATATTCTCATGGCTTCAAACTGTAAGCTAGTAAATTCCCATTTTTTAAAGCCAACCCATTTCAGATATTGTAGTTTCCTACTTTGCTTAAAGCAGATAACATGAAAGATTAGCTGCCGATGACCCTTGGCTCCTCCATCACATGGTGTGCTGGTTTGAAAGGATGATGTGCCCTAGAAAAGCCATGTTTTAATCCTGACTCATTTTATGGAGGCAATCCTTTCTTTTCATCTCTATTCAGCACTGTAGGTTGTGACCTTGATTAGATTATCTCCACAGAGATGTGACACACCCAATATTAACCTTTGATTAGAGGGAGATGTGACTCCCCCATTCCAGGTGGGTCTTGATTAGTTTGCTGGAATCCTTTAAAAAAGGAAACATTTTGGGAAAAAACAAAAGAGCCATGCAAACCATGAGAGCCCATGTGGCCAGAGACCTTTGGAGATAAAGAAGGAAAACACCCCTGGGGGAGCTTCATGAAACAAGAAGCCTAGAGAGAAAGCTAGCAGATGTTGCCATGTTCGCCATGTGTCTTTCCAGTTGAGAGAGAAACCTTGAACTTCATTGGCCTTTCTTGGACCCTTAATTTGGACATTTATATATACTTGCTTTAATTGGGACATTTTCACAGCCTTATAGAACTGTAAACTTACTTCTTACTAAATTACCCCTTTTAAAAGCCATTCTTTTTCTGGTATATCACATCGCAGCAGCTAGCAAACAAGAACACATGGCAAGGCATATGGTCTTTCTCTTCTCTTTGGCCCTGAAAGCCAAAAACGGGTCATAAGGGTAGAGACTTGGGTGACTGAAAGAAGAGAGCTGGTTATCAGATCCACCAGCCACAGACAATTTAGCAACAGGTCTGTTTAAAACCTGGAGGACTGAACTCTAGAGGTCCCTGGACCAGTGTCTTTAGAAAATTGAAAGGAAATGGGAAGAAACTTTGAAAGACTGAATTTGATTTGGTTCTGAACTGATACAGACTAAGGTCCTTTTTAGGAAAGATCAAACATTTCTCTCCATCAGCTGTAATGGCGGCTCAAGAGGAAGGAGAGCACTGAAATTACTTTTAGAAAATCATGTGTTTTCCCTCCTCTATTGTGCAAAATTTACCCCATTACGTTGTGAGACTCGTGGGATTCCTACGAAATGGTGTAGCAAGAATCTGCATCATAGGCTGGTTGCAAAATCTAGATGAAGCAGCAAGTGCTCTTGAAGCAGAGAGCACTCTGTGGGATAAAAATTGTGCCCAAAGGAACACGTAGGCCAGAGAACATGGAAGTCTTCCACAAAAAAGTGGAAGAGAGTGGCATGGCCAGTTGTCTTAATGCCCTTTTTGGCACACCATGTTTTGGAAGAAATTAAACATCTTTGCAAAAAAGGGAAAGACAAATCTATCTTTGGCAATTTACATAATTAAGGGAGTGAATTAGAGCAAGGCTGCACTCATCGAGCAGGACAAAAAGAGCAACTACAGCTAGTGATGCAAAATCTAGTCTGACTTAAGAGGCCCTAGAAAGCCAATGAGTGAAGCCCTACTGGTCTGCAGAGAGGGGAAGCTCGGAGAACACAGTTTCCTATCAAAACTGACAGCTGAGAACAGAGAAGGGACAATGATTGTCAGCAAGGAGGGCATGGCAGGGAATTTGGTTTGGGGTACCAGCCCATTTCATCTGCTGCTTTTCAATGGAAACAGCCATCCACTCTTATTGATACAGACTATATCCAAGATAAGCTTTGTGTGAACTCAAGATTGAGCCACAGGGATCAGTGGAAGCTAGGAGTAGGGCTGAGAGCAGGAACTGTTTTCTGG
>PVIY010037073.1:0-24931 GCA_004026745.1 Myrmecophaga tridactyla
TTGCATGGTGTGTGAATTATATCTCAATAAAGCTGTTAAAAAATAATAACTGAAAGGAGGAGGTTATGAAATGTCACATCTGGCAGGAGCCAGTTGGTGGAAAGATCCTGGCGGGGCACGAAAGCTACATATTAACGGTGGTGATTAATCTCTGGCCAGTGGGATTAAGGGCGATTTTTATTTCCTTCTTTGTATTTATTTCCACCAGTCAGACTCCAGGGATGAGCCAGCCGGGGTGGAGTGGGCTCAGCAGCTGCCCGGTCAGAGGCTTCCAGCTGACAGGACTGGCTGGGCTGAGAGAGGGGCTGAGGGGAGGGGAGGAGGCGGGAGCAGGGGGAGGGAGGAGGAGGGGGAGGAGGACTCGGGAATGGGGGAGGGAGGAGGGAGTCATCCCCTGGGTCCAATTGGTGGACTGTCCCTCTGCCCTGGCCCTCCCTGATCAGTGGCGTCACACCTGTCCTCTCCGTCACATGGCTGAACTGTCCAGTCTGAGAGCCGGTGTCTGGGGGGCCTGCGTGGACAATACTCAGGACCTCAGGATGGACCGACATGTCCATCCAACCCCATTCGACCCCACGTCTGGTAAGCGGGCAGGAGCAGGGAGCTCTGGATTGACAATCGGCTCTGCCCGCACCTGCCCTGGCCTTCACTCAGCCCATCACCGGTCCTGCCGATGTTCTGGGGAAAGTACCAGGCTGGGTTGGGTGGGGAGCAGGGGTGCAGAGTGGCCGAGCGCCCTGAACCCCAGGTATCATGGAACAGCAGGGAGGCAGGGGCTTTGGCATCACACTGACCCAAGGTTAAACCCCGCTGTAATGAGGATAAGTCACATCACCACCCTGACCCTCAGAATCCTTTTCTGCACACTGCCCTGCTGGCCTCCCTCCCCCTCTCCCTCTCCCTGCAGGCCCTCTTACCCATCTAGTACCCGCGGGGCACATGGGCCTGGCACAGCAGTGCTCAATCAGGGTCTCTGCGCCTGGACACGTCCCCCCTGGCAGCCTGGGTGTCCCCACCTGGGTCCCCGGCACCTTCAACTCAGCCTGCCTGGTCTCTCACTGCCCTTCCTGTGCCAGCCCACCCTCCAGGACTCATACCGGAACCCCATCGCGCTCCCCCAAACCTTCTCCAGGCACTCAGATCTGGCCCTTCCTGGCCACCTCATGGTGCTCCCAGCCTCGTCCCTGCCAGCTCGTCCCTCTTGCACTCAGCCCTGTCCTGCAGGTAGTCCAGGGGGCACCCACCACCCCCAGCTGGGCCTTCCCCCACCATGCCCTCGGTGCCTCATCTCCCCCCGGCCCTCCCCCCACAGTGCCTACACCCTAACCCACGAGGGGCCACCCCCACTCCATAGACGGGGTGTCCACACAGGGCCTTGGGCCCGGCCCCTGCGTCCCCACGCCCTTCTCGTCACCATGGCTGAGCGCTTATCACCCGGCATTGTAAGAGTCATGTTCGTACCTTTTTAAGTTACGATTTTAGAACCGTTCCCACTGACAGTTCCCACTCAGCACATGAGATGGAGCTGGGGGCGAGTGCACCCAGTGCCCCCCACCCCCTTCTTCCCCAGGCCCCCCCCCCACCACAAGCCATCGGGCCGGGGTGCCCCACGGCCGCAGCAGGGCCCCGAGACGGCGGCTGCACCTCCAGGCGCCCCGAGCTGTTCCTGCTCTTCCAGCCCCCAGGGCCTCGCGTGGGAAGAAGGGGGGCCGCCAGGCGTCCATCCACCCACCCCCCTGCGGGGGTCCCTGACCACACGCACCCTCCCTGGACGGCCACGTGGGCTTTGTTACGTTTTTCTCTCCAAAGCCGTCGTCCAGTATGTGCTCAGGCCCACTCGGCGCCACGCCACGTCCTTAGCATCCCCCGGGGCTGGCCGCCTCTTCCGCGTGGATTCAGGTGGATTGCATCCACTTGCCGCTGACCCCTCCTTGGCTGGGCTCATGTCCCTCCGTGACCCGTGTCCTCGGTCCTGAGTCTCTGATTGTGACCTGATCCGAGGTATCAGTGACTCTCTTTGCGGCTGTGACGGCTGCGTGCCAGTGCCCCCCGCGCCTTCCGGACAGAGCAGCAGGGGAGCCCGCAGTCCAGGTTAGCCCGGGAACTGCACACCAGGGTCCAGGGAGGTAAAGAAGGAACATGTCAAGGGGGCAGAGGAATGAGGACAACGTGGATTGGGATTCGTTATGGGGTGTCTCTGGGGTGAGGTGAGTGGGTGCCAGAGGAGGTTGGGGCAGGAGGGAGATGGGGGACCCAGCCCCCGAGCCCGCAGCGAGCCCTGGACCGCTGGACTGGGCAAGACCTGGGCCAGGGCCTCCTGACCCCCCAGGGTTGGGGGGAGGTGGTGGGGCTGCTGCTACCAGGCTCTCAGCCAGTGGGGGCCGGTTGGGCTGGTGAAATCAGCAAGCACCGCAGAAGGAGAGGCGTGAAGAGGGCAGACGGCCGCTGGATGCCCACATGTGGGGGCAGGAGAGAGAAGAGGGGCTTGACTCGGGTGGGCTGGTCAGGGGGGCAGCAGGGAGGCAGGAGCCCACCCCAGCTCCTCCTGACCCACCCCCACCCGCAGCCCAGCCTCTCCAGGCCCCACACCCCATCTGGGTCTGGAAGGGCTGTCAGCCAGCAGCTGCCCTGCTCAGGCCCGGGCGGGCTCCCTGTGCCCTCCTGGGAGGCCGGCGTGGCCCCAGGGTGCAGCATCTTTCCAGTAGGAGCCCCTGCCCGCCCCTGGAGCACGTCACCTCTGGGCGGCCATGGCCTCTCATGGGGGCCTGGGGCTCGGGCCAGGTGTGTCCTCAGTCCCCGCCCCCAGGCCAGCTGGCCCCATGGTGCCGGCGCCCCTCCTCACAGAGCCCCCCCAGGCAGCCCTGCCCCCGCGGGTGAGACAGTGGCTGCCCCGTGGACCTGCCTGGCTGGGCCTTCAGGTGGCCCGGCCCCCCTTGGGTCTCAGGCACTGACACAGGTCCCCTCAGCTCAGCGCTGCTTGCCAGAGTGTCTGCATGCAGGGCCCGGGACAGTGAGTCTGAACCCCTGCTGCCGAATGAATCGGAAACAGGGAACGAACGAACGAATGAATGAATGACTCCATTGGTCCTCAGCCTCAGGAGGCAAATGCTGGGGCCAGGAAGCCTGTGATTTGGGCCGGGGATGTCAGCAGTGAGGGCAATGGTCAAAAGGGGTGGGAGGGAGAGAGGCTTAGCGTGGGGTCTTGCCAGTGCCTCAGGGCTGAGCTGTGGCGCCTCACACTCTCCCGCTACCGGCACACCTGCTCCGAGGACCGCGGGGGTGGGTCATTCCCTGTGACACGCTCTGTCTCCTCCTCTCCCCGTGGGAGTGAATGAGCACAGCTTTCCACTCTGCTCACACCCACCCTGCTTATGGCCTCAGGAAGGCCCCCTCTTCCAGGAAGCCCTCTCCTACTCACCCCCAGCCCCAGCCTCAGCTCCCCTTGGGCTGCCCCACTGCGAGCACAGGTGTGGGCTTTCCCTCCCTCACTGAACCATCGGCTCCTGGGGGTGGAGGTGGGGGTGGGGCACTGGCTCCTTTTCTTCGGTTAGCTTTATTATTATTGGGGAATAATTCACATACACGGAAACATGACAATTTCAGGTGTGCAAGCCGGTGAGTTTGGCAAATGCACAGTCCCGTGAGCCACACAATCATGGTACAGAACTTTTCCAGCTCAACGGATCCCGTGGGCAGGCAACCGCTCCCCTTACCTGGCAACCAGACATCTGTTTTCGGGGGACTCCGTTTTGCCTTCTCGGTAATGTCACATCAGTGGGACCTATGGTGCCTCACCTTTGGAGATGGGATTCCTTCCCTCAGCATTTTTGAGATTTATGCACGTCGTGGCAGTACAAGCTGCTCGTTCCTTTTTGTTGCCGTGTAGTGTAGCGCGGTGAGGGTGACTCCAGCCAGCCCCATTTGCCCACTGAAGGGCACCGGGCTGGTTCCTGCTTGGCTCTATGACAAATAAAGCTGCTGTGAACGCGTGCACAGGCGTCTTTGTGCGAACCCAGTTTTCACTTTCCTCGGGTGAACACCCACGGATGGGATTAGTGGGTTGTATGGCGGGTGTATGTTAACTTGATGAGAAACTGTTTTCCAAACTGAGCTCCAAAGCGGCTGTACCACTTTGCATTCCTACCAGCAACGTAGCCCAGTTCTGGTTGCTCCTTATCCCAAACAATATATTGAATTTTAACCATCCCAGTGGGCATTTCGTGACTTCTGGCGGTTTTACTTTGCACGCATCTCAGGACTAACGGTTTCCCCACTTGAAACCCCAATCACGGCCCTGTTTGCTATCCATGTCTCTTCCTGGGGGAAGTGTTTTACCCAAGTTTTTATTGAGCTGCTTGACTTATTGAGTCGCAGGAGCTCTTTATATATTCTAGATACAAACCTTTCGTCAGAAAATGTGAACATTTTCTCAAGTTTCTATTGACTTTTAAATTTTTGATGAAGTCCAATTTAATCTTTTTTTTATTTGATGGTTTGTGCTTTTTGCCTCTCATCTTAAACCAAGGACACAAGGATTTTCTCCTATGTTTTCTTCTAAAAGCTTTACACTACTCCTAACCTTTAGGTCTACAATTCATTCTAGTTAACATTTGTTAGTATCAACTAGCTAATCTAGTTAATATCTGTACATGGTGTGAGGTGAGGTTTGAGGTTCCTTGTCCAAGTGTGCCAGCACTGTCTGTGCAAAAGGCCAGCCTTTCTCCCACGCGTGCCTTTGTTAGATGCTCACTGCCTGAGTGCAGGGTTCATTTCCCCGCTCTAAAGTCTGATCTTTGTGCCTGTCTTTACGCCAGTGCCACGCCGCTGGAGTGCTACTGCCCGCTGGACTGCTACTGCATTACAGCGAGTTTTGAAACCAGATAGGGTGACTCTTCGACCTGGTCCTTCTTTAACATTGTTTCAGTTCTTCTAGGCTCTTCCCTAGGTTGGGGAAAGAGGACAAAGGAAGGCACTGTCTCTGGGTTCCCCCAGGCAAGAGGCTGGAAGGATCTGGGAGTTCCCCGCGTTCCCAGCAGCCCCCTCCCACCCAAGGGGGGGCAGGAACAGGGGTCCTACGGGGGACAGCTGGCCAGGGGCAGCCGAGGGTGGGGACAGAGTATCTGCAGCCACATTCAGGAACTTGGCCCCAGACCCTGCTCCCACCTCCCCAAACGCAGCTTCCCGGGCCAGACCCCAGGTCCGCCCTCTTCTGGGCGTCCTGCTCCCATCTATCCTCTCCCAGGGCCGGCGGCAACAGGGCCCTCCCTGACCTCTTGGCCTTCGGCGGGCCTGAAGGCAGACCCGGGGACGCCCCCGCGGGCGGAGGTCCGTGCGCGCGAGTCCCGCGACGCCGCCGTGCCGAGGTCCCTCCGCCCGTGGGAACAGCTAAGCGCGGCGGGGGAAGGCAGCCGCCCGGAGCGCAGCCCGGAACGCGCAAGGTCACGGGCCCCGGACACCCGCAGCCGCGTGCCGGCCGCCGCCGGTCTCCGCAGGGCCGGGAAGGGCCGCTGGCGCGGGCCGGGGTCCCCAGGGGCGGAGGCCCGACTGTGGCCCGCACCCCTGGGCAAGGCGTGCGAGGCGGGGCCCCAGCGTGGCTTCGCTCCCCGCACCCCCGACCGCGCCGCAGCCTGCACACCTCCCGGGACGCGCCGGCCCAGGGCTCGACCCCGCAGCTCCGCGGAGCCCCGCAGCCTCCCGAGCCAGGCCTCCACGGGCGACGGCCGCGAGCTTTGAGGGCGGGGCTCCGCGCGCGGGCGCCGCTGATTGGCCGCCGCGGGCGCCACTCGCCGCCGCCGCGGCCCGGCGCTTCCGCCGCCGCCGCCGCTGCCTGCTGCGCTCGCTCGGGCTCGGCTCGGCTCGACTCGGCGCGGCTCGGCGCGGCTCGGCGCGGCTCGGCGCGGCTCGGCTCGGTTCGGCCCGGCCCGGCTCGGTGCGCGGGGGGCGCGGGCGGCGGCGGCGGCGGCAGCCTGGTGCCCCCGCCCGCCCTGTGGTGTCGAGGAGCGCGCGGCGTCCCGCTGGCCCGGCGCGTCCGGCCGCCTCCGGAGCGGGGCGCGGGGGGCGCGGAGCCGCGGGGCGCGCGGGGGGCGCGGAGCGAGCGCGCGGCCCGCCGGGGGCGCCGCCGACCCAGCTCCGGGAGGACCGCGCACGGCGCACGACGCGCGGACGGACGGACGGACGGACGCCGGCCCCTCCCTGCTCGCCCGCCCGCCGGCCGGCCGGGGCGCCCACCTCGCCGGCGCCGGGCCCGGGAGCGATGACATCGACGGGGAAGGACGGCGGCGGCGGGGCGCAGCACGCACAGTATGTGGGGCCCTACCGGCTGGAGAAGACGCTGGGCAAGGGGCAGACAGGTGCGTGGGGCGCGGGGGCGGCCGTTCCGGCGGCGGACGCGGGGGGCGGGGGGCAGCGTGCGGGGCGGGGGGCGCCGCCGAGACCCGGCCCCGGCCCCGGCCCCGGCCCGCAGCCGCCGGCGGCCACGAACAATGAGCGGCCCTGCCCGACCCGGGCGCACGACCCGCAGGCCGCACCGCTGCGGGTGCCGGGCGCGGCCCAAGGACACGCGCGGGGCGCGGACGGGCGCGGGGGCCGCCCAGGTGCGCGGCCCGGAGGCCGCATTGTGCGCCCGGCTGGGCCCATTGTGCGGCGGCGGCGGCGGGGGCCGGCGGGCGCCCATCTGCCGTCTGCGCGCCGCGCTAATAGGCGTGCTGCCCGAGCAGCTGCGCCCCGCCGCCGGCCCCCGCCTCCCGCGCCGTGCAGGTGAGCGCCCTTCGGGCAGGGGCGGCCGGCCGGGCCCCCTGACGCCGCCGCGCGCGGCCCTGCCCGTTCCCCTCCCCGCCGGGCCCGGGACTTCCCCCGAGACGGGGCAGGAGCTGCCGGGGCCAGCCAGGGCTGGACAGCGCCTTCGCGGTGTCGGCCCGGCGCCGCTGCGACCCCGCGCTCCCGGGGGCGCCCGGGCAGGGAGAGGGGCTGTCCTGGGCCGAGACCGCGGCCCCGGGGGCCAGCGGCGGCGGCGGGGCTTGCGGCAGGGACGGGCCGGCTCTCCCGGGATGGGGGAGGTCCCTGCAGAGGCCCGGCTAGGCCGGCGGTGAGCGCGGCCGCCCTTGCATTTGGCCAACTTTTCCCCAGCGGCCTGGCCAGGCGCATTCACAGAGTTGCCTTTGTGGAGGCTGGGACTCAGCCATTTTCTTTCTTCTCCAGCACCGTCTCTCCGCGGCTCCCGCAGCCCCGCGGCACCCGTGCTTCTCCCTTCCCACCGGGAACTTCCTTAGACCTGGGGAGGCAGACAGGGACGGAAGGGATCCTCGGGGCCAGGCCCAGGGGTCAGGTGCAGGGTGGGGGCCTCAGGAAGGCGGGTGAGGCCGCAGGCCCCGGCTCTCCTAGAGCCCCCAGGGCGGCGGGGAAATGGACCTGGAGCTGGTGTTTGGGAAAGGAGGTGGAGTGGCCAGGGGCTTGCAGGGGGAGGGGGTTGTGACGTGACTAAGGCCGAGCACTCCCGGGGTGCTGGGGTGCTGGCTGGGGAACCCGAGGGAACTGCACCTCCCGTCCTGGGGGCACTGCCCTGCGCCTGGGTGACCTCCGGAGCCACCGCTGGGGCATGGGGAGCCCCGCAGGAGGGCAGTGCCGTTGGTGGGGGGGGGGGCGGCAGCCAGTGTTGGCGGAGCCTTGGTGCACCTGCTTCCTGGGAAGGGACGGCAGTTTGTGGAATCCGCAGAGGGGATGGCCGGGGTGGCAGGAGGCAGTGCGATAATCTAATCATCTCACCCATAAAACGTCATTACACGGGGCCTCCCTGCGTGCGCAGCGACAGGGAGAGTTATGTGCGGTGTGGCCGGGCTTGGTGGATCGTGTCGGCCTCCATGCTCTCGCTTGAGCAGCACAGCAGGCGGCGGATTGGAAGGGGCTGCCGTGGGTCCACATGCTGCAGTGTGATGTTTGGGGACACAGCTTCCACCCGAGCATAAAGCTAGCAGCCTCTGCTCCTGGGCTCGGGGCCCAGCGCTTAGCCTTGCCAGCATCCCCCGACTCTTCCTGGCGAGTCCCCTGCGGCCATGTGTGTGGGCCGGGAAGGCCGGGGAGTGGCCCTTCCTGCCGGCTGGCCACCTGTCTCACCAAGACTAGCTAGGTAGTTCCCGGCACCACATGCCAAGCCAGCAGCGATCTCCCAAGCCTGCCTTCCGCTCTGGAGATGTGCTTCTGTCCTTATCTGGGCGATCAAGCTTCTCGCCCGGTGGCCGTGGTGGAAGAGCGTGTAGCTGGACTGGCCGAGATCCTTCTGGACTGGCCGTGGCCGAGGTGGGGAGCCCACGATGTGGCAGGTCCTAGGCTTGCAGCTTAGCCCTGGTCTGCTTCTGTACCAGCAGTCCTCTGCCCGTGTCGTTCCCTGTGCCCAAGCTCTCTGCGGTCTGGGTGGGGCCAGGCATCCCGGCTGGCACATCCCATGGAGGCCCTGTCCAAAGGCAGGTCGTCGCCGCGCTCAGGTGGAAGCATACTCCCTGCCTGGGTGGGGGTCGCCTGCCAGGGGGTGGGGTGTGGGGGACACAGCCTCCCCTGCCGTTTTGGGAAGGGGCCTCTGGGGGGCTCATTGAGATGGCAGGGTCCAGTTGGCACTTTGTTGCATCTTTCCAGTGGCCTTCGCTTGGGGTCTTGCTGTGGTAGCCTTGGGCTTGAGGCACTTCATGGGGGTCTGACCTCCCCATGGGTGGCGGTGGCCCTGGCCACCAGGGGTGTCTGCTGGGGTGTGGGTGTCTTGCTGGGCACAGCTTCGGCAGCCCCAGGCAGCCTCTGGGCGTGCGAGTACTGAAGCTGGCAGTCTGCCGCCCCGGGAAATTGCTGGGCTGGTGGGGACTGTGGTTTCTGGCTGCTGAGGCCTCTGTTGGAGGGACAGGTCATGCCAACAGCAGGGGTTCTGGGCACTGTGTTGCTGGGGGTGGGGGGGGGATGGTGTCCAGCCACCCGGAGCTCTTCCATCAGCCATTCCCTGATTCGGGAGAGGCTCCCTTGTTCCCTTCTCTGGCCTCAGCTCCCTGGGGCCCCTGTGGGATGCTGAGACAGGCTGGGGAGAGGTTACTCGGAGGCTGGGCTGCGAACGCGCAGGACAGGCTGTGTGGTGGGGGGTGCAGAGCACCCTGCCACCTAGATCAGAGCACTCGAGACCAGGAGCACCTGCAGAAGAGGGGAGCACGGCCCTCCCCAGCCCTGTGGTCAGCCCTTTGCCTGGCAGGAGGCCAGGGGAGGTGGCAGGGCGCAGGTCCCAGTGAGAGGCCAGTGGGCAAGGGAGGGGAAGGAGGGGCAGCCCCCAGCTCACCTGGCTGGGGTCACAGGCTGGTGGGAGTAGGAGGTGGCCAGGGCTGGAGCCCCGTCCCCGAGAGCTGTAGCCCTGACCTAAACGGGGACTCACTTGGCAGTGGGGGTGGGGGCAGGCTGGAGGGGAGGTCCCTGGGTCCAGTGGCTGGGAGGGGAATAACTGGGGGCGATGCTACTCTCGAGGCAGTGGAGGCCCGCAGCTGGCGGCTGGAGGGGAACGGGCCGGGACTGGATGCTGGGTCCTTCCCGCGGTGCTGGAGGGTCAAGGCCCAGAGAACCAGCCTCCCAGGCGGGTGAGTGTCGAGCTGACTGTGGCAGTGCCTGTCTCTGGACGTGGGACCCCAGTGGCCTTGGTGTCTGTGGGGTGGAGCAGGGCTGGGTGGTACACTGTGACCCTCTGCCCTCTGTCCCCACTCCTCGTGAGGCCCCACCCCTGCGGGCGGTCTGTCTGCCTGCTCCCCTCCGCGAAAGGGGTGCTGCGCCTGCTCACGGCTCGGGGAGCTGCACAGGGGAGGCAGCTGCTTCAGGGAGAAGCTGAAGGCTGTCGCTTGCCCACTGTCTGTGCTGGGGTTTCAGAAGCCTGAGCTTGCAGGACCCCAGCCTTGAATGAAGATGTGCCTAGAACTGAGAGCACAAGGCAGGGGCCAGCCCCCCACCTGTCTGCCTCCATCCCCCCAATGGTGATGTGGCCTCCAGAGGGGCTCAGGGGCTCTGTGGGTCATTGGAAAGCACCCCCACCAGTGAAACTTGCAGCATGCTTGCTCCCATCCCCCAACTGAGGCCCCCAGGTAGGGCCTCAGGGTGTGGCTTCCCCTCCCCACAGTGGCCAAGCTTAACCCGCTCCCCCCTGGGGCTCCCCTTTCTGTGCTGAGGAGCTGGTTGTAGGTGGACTGACCTGTGGTTGGAGGGCAGCTCTGCGTGGAGATGCCCGGGGGGGAGTCCTGAGGGTCCTCTGAGGTGCGTGGGGACGTCTGAGTGGCATCTCTGAGTCAGAAGGTTCCCCTGGCCTGGCCCCACCCTAGCTTCAGAGGTGTTTGTGGACGTGGTGAGGTACCCGCCAAGGCACGGTGTCTGGGACAGTGGAAGGGGTGTGCAGAGACCGGAATAGCACAGGCGAAGTGCAGAGGTGGGAGGGGTGTCCTGGGGGGCCAATGCCCCTGGTGCCATGCTGCTCCCCGTGCCGCAGGCTTGTCCCTGCCATCAGGTCTGCAGTGCCCACTGCCAGCGCCCCAGCTTGAGGAAGCAGGAAGAGTGTGGGCTGAGCTGGGGGACCTTCCAGAGTTACCCACTTTTGGTCTTCACCTTGCCGCCCGCCCAGGGTGGACAGTGGTCTCTAGAACCATTGATGAGTGGAGTGCTCTGGGTAGCTGCCCATTGCTCCCAGTCAGCGTGTGTGGACAACAGACCCTGCTCTCTCACTCTAGATGAAGTCTCAGCTGGCCTGTTCTTGGAGACCCTCACCCAGGGCGCTGAGAGTGCTGAGCGACCACCGTGGGGCCTGACGGGGATCCCCCAGCCTTCCCATGTGTGGGTCCTGTGCTGCCGGGGTGGGCTGCCTGCTCAGTGGCTGTGTGTGAACTCTGGCCTCGAGGGCTGGCTCCCAGGGTGACCTGTGGGGCGGCAGGGCCTGCCAGCTTTGGCCTGCCCTGGGGGGCAGTGGTCCCAGGGTGGTAGCTGGAGCAGTGCGCCCTCTGGGGTGGGCAGGGGGGTGGCAGAGCGGCGGTTTGCCCTCCAGCTTTCTTCTGTTTTCTCCGCTCCATGCCTTTGCCTTTGGAATGACCGTGGGGTCAGAACGGCTGCCCGCCCTTGTGGTCAGTGTGCCCAGGCGAGAACCCCGCCTGGATGCCCTGTGTGCCTGGCATAGAACCGATGGCCTCTCCCAGCTGGGGCCGCCCAGAGGCAGGATGCGGCCGCGGGCAGGCGTTTGGGCTGGCTCAGTGGGTACCTGGGCTCCTGGGCTGTCTGCGGATGCAGGAACAGCTTCCTTGGGGGCCTAGGAGGACTAGCTGCCCCCAGGGTCAGCACCTAGCTGGTACTCTGCCCAAGGCCATCCACTCCGCTGGGCATGGTGCCAGCTGTGCCACGCCTGTCTCCTGCCCGTGCCCCCCACGCTGCTCCCCCTGGGACTGGCCGGTGTGTCCTCGCTGGGGGAAGGGGCCTGTCACTGGGCATCTGGGAGGCCGACACAGCTCCAACAGGCTGGCAGGGGGCGCCTGTGCTGGGCGGAAAAGGGGCCCGGGCAGTCCTGGCTCCTGCGTTTTCCCCACGTGCCCTCCCAGCTGCCTTGCAGCCTAATGGGGGACTTGGAGCCCCAGGCCCTCCAGCTGTGGGTGGGGTCTCCATGGAGCCTCCTGTGGCGGGCACAGGGCTGGGCGTGTGTGTGGCGCATGGTGTGGGTGGGGGGACAGCAGGCGCCTGTCAGGGCCCAGCTGGGCGGCGGGGAGCCGCTAGCCTCCTCTGGGCTGGGCTGCCAGCCGAGATGGCCCCCCCAGTGACCGAGTACTCCTGCTCATGCCTCCCTCTGCGCTGGCTCTTGGCCGCTAGCTGACCGGCTTGTCCAGGGCCACCCAGCACTGGGTGGTGGCCCCGGGGTGGGTGGTGGCCCCTGGGTGGGTGGGCCTCATGGGCGTGACTTGAAGCCCTGCGTCCCGGCCAGGGACCCCTGTCCGCATCCACTGGCCACAGGCTAGCTGCCCGGGACCGGCCGCCTCCAGCCTGGGATACGATGGGGGCTGGGCCAGACGGGGCCATGGGGACAAAGCAGTGATTGTCGGGGCCTGGCCGCCTCTGAGGGCCAGTGTTGTGGCCCGGCAGCTGGAGCCGGCCGCACCCCCTCACCCCCAGGACAAGAGTGGGCCTGGGAGTCAAGTGATTTAAAGAGATGCAGCCCCCAACCTCCTGGCTGCCCCTTCCCTGGGCTAGTCTGAGGATGGGGGAGAATGGAGGGGGAAATGGGGTCTTTGACCAGGGGTGATGCTCCAGGCCCCCACCTCACTGCTGCCCACCCCAGGCTGGCCCGAGGGTCCTGGAGGGCAGCCTGAGCGGCCCCTGTGAGACCAAGTGACGCAGCTGCACGTCAGGGCACAGGCTGTATCCTGCGTGCTGGAGGCGGGTGTGGGGGCTGCAGGCGGCTGGCGCCAGGAATATGGCCCAGGGAAGGGGCGGCTTCGGCTTTGGGCGTGGCCACAATGGGGGGGCGGGGCCTGGAGGGCATCCATGCCCAGGGGAAGGCCAGCCATGACAAGCCCCGGGGGTCCAGGCCTCAGGTCCCCACTGCCATAACGTGGATGTCCACGGCGGCCTTGGAGGGGCAGGGGCCGTTGGCAGCCAGCTCTGCAGGCAACACGATGAAGCCCCCTCCCCAAATGTCAGCTCCCGGTGTGTTGCCGGGCTGCTTGTCTGGCCACAGGCCTACAACCCAGGGTCAGCAGACTTGGCCGGGCGCCTGGGTTCCGGGGTGTCGCCTGTGGGATGTGGGGCTGCCCAACAGGGTGGACATGGGTCCCCCGGGAAAGGTGACACTGGTGCCGGGCAGCCCCCATGTGTGCAGGGACTGCCCTGCGACCACCCAGCCCCCGTCCCTCACTGGCGGGGGGTGCTTCTAGGTCCTCGGTATGACGGGGGCCCTGGGATCGGAGCCACCCGAGACTTTGCAGCATCCCCCGATTCAGAGGGAGAGCCTGCAGTGGGATGGCGGCCGGTCCATGCTGGGGTGCCCCGCCCCAGGAAGTGGCCACAGGGGTGGGGTGGGGAGGGGCGCGGCGCGGATGGGAGAACCCACAGCTGGAACGCAGGAGCTGCTGGGGTTGCTGTGGGCTCTCTCTGAGGGTGCGGCGAGCGTGGGGCGCCCCTGGGGTCCTGCACAGCCGGACTGGGCCAGTGGGGTGCAGGTGGGGTGTTTGCAGGCTCCGTGACACCCCCACCGCGTCTGGCTCTGGCTCAGAGGCTCCGATGCCCACGTGGCTGCCCAGCCTCCCTTCCCCGTCACAGGACCCTGCATGGCTCTCCATGCCTGGACCCCCCCGGACCCCGTCTTTCCTGCCGGTGCCTACTACCCCCTGTGACTCTGGTACAGGGCCTGTCGCAGCTGGGGTTTGACCTCTGCTGGGGGGCCCTGCCTGCTGCCTGCCTTCTCCTGCACCCCCTTCGCCAGCTGGGAATAGGGGCTTCCTGCAGGGCTTGGGGGCGGCGGTCATGGGCCCCGGGTCCAGCCCAGGGGCCTGGGGCTTTCCTGCTGCCATTGCATGTGGCAGCGTCCCCTGCCTGGGGACTCGTGGAGTGGGGGTCCTTCCCCCTGGAGCCCTGTGTAGTGGGGTCGCCCTGGTCATTGAGAAGCCAGTTTTTTTCCCAGTGTCTGTTGGGGGGTTTTGGAAGTGGGTGGAAGAAGGAGGCAAATGGGGACCCGCTGCTGCCCCCCAGCCTCAGGGATGGGGCCACGTTTGTCTCCACTCCTTATCCTAGCCCCGCTTATTTGGGAGCAGATCCCAAGCAGGGTGGACTGTAACTGTTTGGCTAGTATCGCTGAAACTTCAGAGCAGGAGCACAGCACCAGCCTCACCTCAGGTGGATGGCTTCGAAGGCCGGCCTCACTGTCTCTGGAGTGGAGCCCCAGCTGCTCACACACCCCCCCTCCCTACCACCTCTGCACTGACCTCCTGGCCTGGGTCTGCTCTGAGCCTCAGGGCAGGCCCAGGTGTGAGGGCGCAGTTGGTCCCTCTCGCGGCATTCTGGCCCCTCATGCCCCAGCTCCGAGCTGGCTGCCGGCAGTAGTTAGGCAGGGTGGGCCGGACTCCGGGGCCCCCGCCGGGATGGGCACCGTGTGCCTGCATCTGCCGGCCCCTCTGCGGCAGTGGGCACTGCCTGGGGGCATGGCCCTGTGGAGCCCCGTCCAGGGGGCAGGAGGGATGGGGCCCAGCCTGGTCACCTGGCTGCAGCGGAGGGCCCTTTGCCTGGTCACCAATTCTCCAGCCCTTTTACAGCCCTGGGAAGGGGCAGTTGTGGAAACTGAGGCCCAGAGTGGAGATGGGAGGGGCTCATGGCACAGGGTGGGCAGGGTGGGGACAGGTTGCGCCTGCGCCTTCCTGGGCTCTGGGGGCTGCTGCCGGTGTACCCGCGGAGCTGTCCACCAGGCCGTGCTGAAACCGGTGGCCAGTGCGGCGGGGAGCCTGGCCGAGGGAGTTTGCTGATGAGGGCGGGAGGTGGAAGTTCTCCGGGTCCCAGCGGCCCAGTGTCCCCATTCTGGCTGGGCTGCACTGAGGGAAGACCCCAGCCCCATGCCCCACCCGTGGGTGGTGAGCTGGCGCCTTGCTTTCCTCGGCCGCTGTGGTAGGTTCCCCATCTGGGCTCTGGCCCCTCATTCTGTGGATGCTGAGCACCCTGTGGACTCCCCATGAGGCCCCTGGGGACTGACAGGGACGTGCCTCCCCCCTTGGGGTGGCTGGTTGGCTGCACTGCCCATGCGCCCTGCGTCGTCAGTCCTGGTGATGTGGGGTGCTTGTGGGTGGGTGAACTGTGGCCGATTGTGCAGAATGCAAGCTGGTCAGCAGGAGGCCTTGGTGTGGCCATGGGGCCGTGGGTCTGGGTGGAGGATACACCATTGGCGAGCTTGAGATGGGTCTGGATGCCCCAGCCCCAGGGCTCTGCGACAGTGCTGGGGGTGACTCCCACCACCCTTGCCCTGCAGTTCCCCAGCCGGGCGGTCCCTCCTTGGCCAGCTCTCCTGTCTTTTCCTGTAGGTGAGGGGCCCAGTTTCGGGGAGTGCCCCGCACAGGGGCAGGGCCTCTGAGGCCTTGGAGTCTGCACCCGGTCTCTGGGCCTGGGGTTAGGAGGTGGGGCCTACTACCCCAGGGTCTCGGGGGTGGGCATCTCCCACCAGAGGCCAAGGCAGGAAATTGCCTGGGAACGGGGGGGCATCTGAAGGGGAGAGGCCTGGCCGTTGGGTGAGGCTGGGAGTTTTGTGCTGCGGAGAAGGGTGGGGGCTGCTGGCCTGGCAGAAATGCAGCGGGCAGATGCTGCTTCCTCTCTAAGCTGGGGGCTGTTCCACATTGGGTTTCAGCTGAGGGCAAAGGGGTACAGGTAGGGTGCACTGGCAGAGTTCAGGGGAGGTGGAGGCGGTGAGGGGGCTCAGACGGGGATCACGTGGGTGGGCCTGGGAGCGTCCTGTGGGAGCCGCCAGGGGGCTGCGCTGCAGGGAGGTACTGTCCTGGTGGCCCAGGGTTGGGCGGGAAGGTCTGCTCGTTGCCGTCCCCTTGGCCCCAGGCAGAGGCAGGTGGAGAGCCACACCTAACACCCCGGCCCCGCCCACTGCCCTCACCCCACCACCACTCCTGGCCCTGCCCCACCAGCCTTGGCCCTGCTTCCAGGCCTGCCCACCTCACAGCCTCTCCCACTGCCCCAGGCCCCACGGCCGGCCCACCCCTGGCCCTGCTGGCAGGTCACTGTGGCGATTTACCATACCCCAGCCAGTGACTGCAGGCAGCTCTGGGCTGCCCGGGCTGCCCCCTAAGCAGGGTACCCCTGTGGTCAGGGGCTCCTACGGCATCTCTAGGGCAGAGTGCCCAGGTGGAAGGGGACAGACGTTTAAATCCAATGGGCCATTTCTTGCGTCTGAACCCATAGAATTCGACCCCCCGGGGTCACTGGTGGTCCATTACCGCCATCACATGTAGCTCTGTCAGTGTCCAGCCAACTACAGCCACAGCTGGGTGGCCCAGCCAGGAGGGCACCCAGCTCACTCACTGCAGTAGGGGGAGCCCTGAGTGTCTGCACCGCTGTGAGTCCCTGGTTTTATTTGGGAAGAGTCTGGCCCATTTGGGGGCCTGGGAACTTGTGGGCTTGGGCAGCTGGTCCCTAGGGGCCTGGGGGCTGTGCAGGCTGCTGGGAGCTCCTCCGGGGCCCTCGGGAAGCAGAACAGGCCTGTATCGCGGCTGCCCTCCTGGAGAGCAGGGGGTGGACAGGACTGTGGAGGGCGTCTGCCTGTCCCTGTCAGGCGTCTGTGCCGCTGTCCACACTGGCATGCGGCCTCTGCATGCCCACCCGTGTCCTCCAGGGGAACCTTTTGCTGCCCAGGGAGGCGAGGGTGCCGTCTGGGCAGTGCTGGCAGAGCCCTTCCTGGAAGGTGGGCTGCGTTGGCATCATGAGCCGGGGGTTTCCCCACAAAGGCGGGGCTTGGGCCTCTCAGAGCTGGCTGACCCCCGCTGGGTCCCCAGGGACCCCTCTGACTATTGCACCCTAGGCTCCGTGGCCTGGCAGGTGGCTGGGGCTTCTGGGCTCAGGGCCCCTGGCTGCATGCTCCCCTTGGGTGTGGGCGCGAGCGGCCTCTCCTGGGCAGCGGCACAGCCCTAGCTGGGTGCAGACTGTGCCCTGCTCTCTCCCCGCCCAGGGCTGGGCCCAGAGAGGGCTGGGTGAGTGTTGAGTGCTCAGTCTGGGGGGGGGGGGAGGTGCTGTCCGGCGGGGCTTGGTGACATGGAGCCCTGAGGGCTCCGTAGCAGCTCCGGAGCTGACATGTGGGGGCCACGGGGTGCTCAGGCTGGGACCTCCTGTGGGAGGGTGCCGGGGTGGGGCCCAGCCGCCCATACCTGGTCCCTCCCCCAAACTCGCTGTGGGGTCCCTCAGCCTCCTCCTGGAACCGGGAGATCTTAAGTGCTTGCTTGCCGTGTGAATGTCAGGAAGACACTTCTCCGTCTGCCTGGGCGGTGCTGGGGGCCTGGCGGGGAGGAGGTTGGGAAGATGGAGTGAGTTGATGATGGGAGAGTGGGTGTCACTAAAAGTGGTGGGTCCAGAAGTCCAGTCAGTGCTTTATCCCAGAGGCCGAGTGCCTGGTGGAAGGGGACAGACGTTTAAATACGATGGGCCGTTTCTTGTGCCTGAACCCATAGAGTTTGGCACACCCTGGGCAGGTGGCACGCGGGGCCGTTAGTGTGTTCACTCACTCTCTGGGGTACATGGTGGGGTGTTCCCTCCCAGGACAGGTGATGAGATGGCTCCCTTCTCCCAGGACACGTGGAGGGGTGGCTCCCCAAGGACACTTGGAAGGGTGGCTCCCCCCCAGGGCACGTGGAGGGCTGGCTCCCCCAGGACACGTGGAGGGGTGGCTCCCCCAGGACACGTGGTGGCGTGGCTCCCCCCAGAACGCATGGTGGGGTGGTTCCCTCCACCCCCCGGACGCATGGCGGGGTGGCTCTCCCCCACGACACGTGGTGGGATGGTTCCCTCCCCCCAGGACGCATGGCGGGGTGGCTCCCTCCCAGGACACCTGGCGGGGTGACTCCCCTGCCCTTCTGAAGCCTTGTGTGAGCTCTGTGGACCCGGCTCTGCCGGGATCCCCCTCGTCACTGCCCTCACAGCTTTGTTGTTGGGGGCCCCGGCCAGCATGTCAGTGTTGGGGGTGAGGAGCGTGGGGAGCCTGGTGCCTGAATCTAGCCTGACAGGGGCCCCACAGGAGGGGTGTCAGGCCTGGGATGGAGGGTCGTGGATGAGACACAGGTGCCCCGGTGTGGCCCGGTTGTTAGTCTGTGCAGGGCAGTCGCGGTGGGCACAGTTCACTAAGAGGTCACAGGGGGGAGGGGTGGCCGTGGGGACGCTACCTCCTGGTCTTCTCCCTCTGGTTCCCCTCCCTGGCCGCCCTGGCCCCTCCTCCCTGGCTCTGCATTCCCAGCCTCCCTCCCTGGCCTTCCCAGCTGCCCGCTAAGCAGCTTCCACTGTTTCCACTCGCTGGGGGTACCTTTGGCCTTCTCAGGGGACAGGAGCGTGCAGGCCCCGAGTGAGCGGGACTCAGGGCTGCCGGTCTCCATCCCCCACCCTCCCCAGCCAAGTGTGTGGTGCTGTCGGTTCACCCCTAAGTCGTGCGGCTCCCTGTGGGCATCTCAGGGACGCGTGGCTGTGGGTCTGTCTGACTGGGGACACGGCCTCGGGGGTCTGACTGGCCACCTTCACCTCCCAGGGAGCCCCTTCCCCCACCCCAGAGGCCCCCGCCCTGCTCTCTCTCCAAGACCCCGGCCCTCCCAGCCCCTTGTCCTGGCACTCACTCCCCGGACCGTCTACCCTACACTGACCCCAGGCAAGGCTGGGCTGGGCTGGGCAGTGCCCGCTGTGGCCATGTCGTGCTGGCCTTCCCTGCACTGACGCTGCCTCTGCCTGTTCTGAGTCCCTTCTTGGGTGCCCTGCCCTGATCTCTGACCCAGGGCCTAGAGCCACCCCCTCGGGGAGCCAGGGATGAACTTGTGATGCAGGGGTGCCTCCAGCCCCCCGTGAGACGGGGGAGGCTGCGTGCAGGGGCACAGGTGCTGCACCTCTTGTCCGCCCATACCCTCGGCTCTGCACTGTAGTGCGCTTCGTGGGGGAAACCGAGTCAGCAGTTGTGTTTTAAAAACCTGAGTTGTGCTCTTAGTGGGGGATGGGTTGCTGACCAGGGGGACCATGGGGGGGGGTGGAGAAGAGGCCTTGGGGGCCCCCTCCCTACCCCACTGGGCTACAAAGGCCGAGCCAGGGAGCCCTGCCACCCAGGGAGCCCCTTGCCCACGGCTTCCCCCTGCCCTGAGCTTGGGCACAAGGTGGGGGGCACCTGGCAGGGGGCACCTGGGGGCTGGAGCGGGCAGGGGGATGTGCCCCGTGGACAGAGCCCCCCGGCCTGCTCAGGGAGACCCTTGTGCCGCCCTCCAGGCCCCCTGCTCGGCTTCTGGCTGCCCGGGGTGGCTCGTGAGAGCATGAACGGTGGGGGGGGTGGGGTGCTGCACAGAACTTCCCGGGCTGCCTCCCTCCCTGTTGCGCCCTCCCCAGCCCTGGGGGTCCCCAACCCGGCTCAGGTGCTGCCTGCTCTTCCTGGCCCTCTGACAGGTGAGGCCCTCACAGGTGACTTCTGCCCTCAGAAGCTGACTCAGGCCTGTTGCTCCGTGGCTGTGACTGACCATGACTAGGCCAGGGGTGTGGGCAGGCAACCCCAGGGCAGAGGTGGGCCTGGGGGTGGCAAGAGCCGGGCTGGGGCGGGGGGGGCAGGCCCCTGGGGAAGTGTCCCAGCCTGGGCGGTGAGCACCAGGAGATGAACTGAGGTTCTGGGGGGCAGCAGAGGGAGCCCCTCCACCCCCGGGAGGGCAGGGTGGTGTGCATGTTCAGTGTGTGCGCGTGGCCACACGTCTGTCAGCCTGTGCCTGCGGTGTCTGTGTGCACAACCGTGTCTGTGTCTGCCAGCGCGTGCACGTCTGCGTGCATGTGCACGTCTAGCGCGTGTCTGCCTGGGAGCCGGCGCCCGACCTCATCACCACGGCAACCGGGGACCACGAGGGGTAGGGCTGGCGGGTGCAGAGTGAGGGGCTGGCCGGGGCTGCCGCTGCTGCGGGGAGGGCCTGCCTCCACTGCCCCCCGGCTCCCGTCCCCGTCCCCAGCCCCGCCCACAGCCCCCCACCCTGTGACGCAGGAAGGAGAGCGTGGGCTCTCAAACTAGGACACCAGTCTTAAAAGGAAAAACAGCAGCTGGCCAGATTGGATTCCTGGCTACCCCTGGGGTCCCTCAGAGACTTCTCTGGGCCCACTTTCCCGTGCTTAGCTGCAAAGACCTGTTCCTGTCAGTTTGACGGGATCTCTGGGCTCAGGTGGAATTTGGGACGTGGCTCCCGCTCGCCTTGGGGGGCCTGGTCCCAAGAAGGTGTCCTCCAGCCTGTGTCCCCCAGTCGGGGGCCTGGAGACAGCGGGATGTGGGCTGCATGCCTTAATCCTCGGAGTCGTCTGAGGGTTGCGATGCCCGGCGCCTGCGCCCCCAGTCTGGGGACCTGGTCCCAGGCTGGTGGGGGTGCGGTGCAGGGCCTGGGGGGTGCCCGGGGGTGCTGCGCCGTGGCTTTCTCTTGTTGTCTGAGTTGCTCTGCATTTGCCAAGGCAGGGGCTGGGGAGAAGGGATGGGGGCCCCTGCCCAGACACCGGGGTTGAGAGGGGCTGGCCCATCCGGTCAAGCTGCCCCTCTCTCTGATAGGTGACAGGTCCCCTCCCCACAGTTGACCTGCGGGGCAGGCAGCCACGTGACAAGGGTTGGGGATGTGGGTCCCTCTCAGGGTCTCCCCGGCCGCTGGCCACTGCCTCCCATCCCGCTTGGCGCCCCTTAGCCTGGCCCGTGTGAGGGACCCTCTTACCTATCACGGACCCCCCGGGTCTGACTCACCAACTCCTTTCGGGGTTATGTCTGGTGTCCAGGGCCACGTGGCTCGTGTGTCCTGTCCTGGCCCCTGAGGGGACTGCCCCGGCCTAGCCAGACTCCTCCACTGCGCCTGGTTGGCTTTGGGGCAGGCCGGAGGCCTGGTCTGGGCTGCCTCTACCCCAGGTGCCTGGGTCCCTACAGGAGGGAGCTGGGGAGGGGTCTTAGCATGACAGTCCAGCCTGGAGGGGCCCCCGGGGCCAGCCATGTCCTTGCCCAGGCCTGGGATGCTGCACCCCTGCCGAGGGACACTCCCTGGGGGCCAGTTTGGGGGTCCTAGGCCATGGCTGGAATCCTGCTGGCCCTGGAATGCCTCCTGTGGCCTCTGCGTGGGGTTTGCTCCATGTTGCCAAGTGGGTCTGGGGCCCAAGCCCACTGCCCACCCCCACCCTGAGGTGCCCCCTGTCCCCCGCCTTGGCAGTGGGGTGGGGCGCCTCGGCCCCTCCGTCTCCCCACTTCTCCTCAAGCCCTGCCCTGGCTTTCTGGCTCCCCCACATCTTGGAGCCAGGGCTTCCTGAGTTCTGGGGGCGTGGGGGCTGGAGTGGGGGGGCCTTGTCGTGTGGATGGGCGGGCAGCGGTGCTAACTTTGAGGGGTGCTCGTTTTGCTTAAGGGCAGTTGTGGCGACAGCAGGGTTCTGACGAGCTTCCCAGGACTCAGGACGAGCACGCGGCTGCGCTTTGCCCCTGCTCACCTGCCCTGTCCAGCCTGAGCAGCGCCTGCCTGCAGCGAAGCGTCCGCGGGAGCCTCCGTTCTGCCCGATTCCACACACAGAAAGTTCTAGAGTGTGCAGAGTGCCAGCACAGGTGTCAGGTCTGTGCTGGCCTGCAGCGGGGAAGGGCCCTGAGGCGGGGGACCCGTGGGGCGGCCCAAAGTGGGGTGGCTCCTTGGGGGTGCACGTGCGTGACACTGCCCACCTGTGCCCCGTGAGCTGTGGGGGCTGCTCTGCGTGCGCTGTGTGCCCTCGGTTGGGTCCTGTGTGCTCTGAGCTGGGGTCCCGCCGTGGAGGGGTGCAGGTGCCCCTCTCCTGGGCTGTCGAGAGTTAAGCGAGCCCAGGAGTGTAAAGCGCCTGCAGAGGTGCCTGCCCGATGGATTGGCTGCTGTGTGGCCCCCCGTCTTGCAGCGTGGGGGTCTCTTATCCTGTTCCCCTCCAGCAGGACTTGCTCCTTTCCCCTCCTGAAATCTGCCCGGGAGTAGGGCCTGTGCGGGGCTTCTCCACGGGTGGGAGTGGGGGCCCCCCATTGGTCCAGGCCATGTGTTGTGGGGCATAGTCAGGTCCGCGATACCCTGGAGGGTCAGGGACTGGCTGGCTACAAGCCAGGTGCCCACGGTGGCAGCGGCCAGAGGGGCGGGGGGAGCTGGGGGCGGGGGCTCGGGGGAAGGGCCCTTCTGGCTTTGTGCGAGAGGAGCTGTCAGCTGGCCTTGCAGGCAGGGCCAGCTGGGGGGGTGGGGGCTGGGGTCTGTGGCCAGCACCCAGCTCAGAGCCCACGGCCCGGCCGCAGGGAAGGGGGAGCTGAGGATGCGCCTGCTGGTCTGCGCCCGTCGCCATGGCAACGGATGGCGGTTTGCAGGAGAGAGGGGGAGGGCTTGCACCAGTGCGGGGTGTGGAGGCCAGCTGGGGCGCCCTGGGGGCGGGTTGGGGCGGGGCAGGGGGCTTGGTCCGCTGGTGGGACCACAGGGCAGCTGCGAGCTGCTGGGGGGAGGGGAGCTTCTGGGTGGGCGCCTGGGCCAGGGCTCCCAGCCTCCCCGCCCCCACTGCAGGGCTGGTCTGCGCTTGCCCTCCTCCCTCTCTCCCTTCCTCCTCCCTGCCTCTCCCCGCCTCACTCCTGGACAGATGGAGGGAGGCCGGTGTCCCCTGCTGACACCTGCCAGCCCCGGTCAGCTGGCAGGTGGGGGAGGGGCCACAGCTTGCCCTGTCCAGCAGTCCCGGTCCAAGGACCACCCCCCACCTGGGCCGGAGACGGGGTTCAGTAGGATCCCCCATTCCAGCCTCACTTCTGCGTGATCCTGCCTGTGGGGAAGCCCCCTGCCCACTTTCTCCTCCTGACTCTGTTCATCCTGTGCTCAGGTCCCCTCTGCTCCCTGGAAGGTATTCAGGTCTGGGCGAGAAGGTGGAGGAGGCCTAGGCTTTACAGAGAAACTGATCACGCTGAGCCCATCCCCTGCCACGTCCAATTCCAGGCTTGCTCACTCTGCAGCCTCATCGGCACTCCATCCCCACGGCCCATGCACGGTCACCACCAGGCAGGCCAGCTGAGCTCCCGTGGTGGGAGTGCAGCACCTGAGCCATCTTGGGCCAGGTCCCCCCTGTGGGTGGAGCCACCCAGCTGCTGGCCACCTACCTGGGCTTGAGGACCCTGCTGGCCATACTGTCCAGGCGGCAGGCTCACCCTCAGGCCCCCACGCTGCCCCCTCTCCTGTGGCCTCCTGTTCTTGGTCCTGACCCAGACAGAAGGATCGGGAGGAGGATCTGGGCTCCTGCGGGAGGGGCAGGGCAGGTGCCCTGAGAGTGGGCCTCCTTGGGACACACTGGAACTGGGGGGGGGGGGGAGTGACCAGTAGCTCCTGGGGCTGGCCACAGTGCCTGTCAGAGGGCCCTAGCAGCACCCAGCCTGGACCCCACCTCCTGTTCCCCCCGTGGGGGCACCCCCACACTCCTGGGGTGGATGGAAGGGCTGGGTCCCCTCTGTGGTCTCCAGGGTGGGGTATGGCTGCTGCCCACCTGGCCCTGGGCTCATCAAGGCCTCAGCAGCCCCCTCACCACTCCCCCGGCCCTTGGCTGTCAGCCCTGCCGTGAGGTCACTGCAGGGCAGGCCAGGGGCAGGGTGGGCAGGGCCCCTGGGTGGGAGCAGCCCCCCCCCCAGCAGACCCTGCCCTGCCCCTGGCTGATTCGGCAGGTGTTAGGAGCCCAGGGGGAGGGCAGCCCAGTTACAGGTGTCAGTTCCTGCCTGGGCCTTACTGGGGTGGTGGGTGCCTGCCTCGGGGGAGCACTCAGGGCACGGGGTAGGAGGCTCCTCGCAGCATCTGTGGGTCCGTATCCCTCATGTTGGATGGGGGGAAGCCAGGTGGGTTGGGCATGTTTCTAGGAAGGGGGTCTGATGCAGCCCCCAGCCTCTCCCCATGCCCCATCGCCTCTGCTCAGCATGACCTAGGATAGGGCACTGGGGGCAGGATGGAGCTCAGGGTGGGGACAGAGCCATCCTGTGGGGTGTCCCTGTTGACCCATCCCAGGACAGAAGGGCGGGGGGGCGCTGGCTGCAATGGTGTGTGGGGGGAGGACGAGCCCCGACCACAGTTCCCTCGCTGCGTTGCCCCTGCGAGGGGGTGAAAGCCCCCTCCCAGGCTGCCACGCAGACCTCCACCCCAGGCCCCTGCCCTGGGCCGCTACCCCCCAGGCCCCTGCCCTAGGCCCCCGCCCAGGGCACCCACCCCAGCTGCCCCCCAGGCCCCCACCCTGGCTGCCCCCCAGGCCCCCACCCCAAGCTCCCAGGCAGATGGCCCCATGCAGAGAACCTGGCCCTGGGGCAGGGGCGAGGAGAGCAGGCTGGTCATTCCCAAGGCCACCTCTGTGCAGGCCAGGCTGGAGGGGACTCTGGGCAGGCTGTGGGTGCTGGGGTGCTCTCTGGGCCAGGCCCCCTGACTCCCTGTCCCACAGCCAAGCTTGGTACCGTGTGCACCTTTGCCAGGCCTGTGAGGACGTGCTGTCTGCTGGACGCGGGGAGCCCCTCAGCACCTGGCATGGGTGGGGACTCCTGGGCTCATGGAAGCCACCCCAAAGCCTGGCCCCCAGCCCTGCCTCCCCTTGGGGCATGGCTGGACGGGTAGAAGCAGGATGCATTTCCCGGGCTGGTGGAGTGCTCACTTTAGGGGGGACCTGATTTAACTGTTTTTGCCTTAGAAAACTTTCCTGGAGCAGGAGGAGCTTTGGGGCGCATGGCGAGTCGGGAGTAGCAGGGGACACCGGGGCGCCCCGCAGGGCGTGGGGCACGGATGGTGCCCCTAGGCCTGCCCCTGAATCCGCCAGGGCACTACCGGACGTCTTAGGTGTAGGAAGCGACTTGTTTTGGGGGGCTGGCATGCAGGCTTGTGGGGGCGCGGGCCCAGATTGTGCAGGGGGTGGGCATCTGTGGCGCACTCAGTCCGAGGGACGCTTCCCTGGAATCCGGTGTTTGGGGCGGCTCCTGCTGGAGCTGGGGGGCCGCAGGTCAGCGGGCTCCCCTCACTGCTGCTCATTCGCTGCGGGATGCGGCTGCAGCAGGTGGGCACAACTGGTCTGGCAGAGACCCTGAGCTGCGACACCCCACCCCACCTGCCGGCCGGGGTCCCGGGGGCCTGAGCCGTGTCTCCTGGGCTCTCGGTGCTGGCCTGGCACCACTGTCTCCCCACCATCTGCCCCTTGTGCTGGGTCACAGATTCAAGGACAGGAGGCATCCAGAGTTGGTCCTTGCCTG
>PVIY010037074.1:0-24982 GCA_004026745.1 Myrmecophaga tridactyla
TTTTCCAGTCACTGATCAAATCATTCTGGGATTCATCGGGGAATCACTCTGGACAAACCAGCAAAATCTCATGTGGCTACCTGATTACAGTTTCTAACATACGATATTGAATAGGGATTATTCCACCTTTATGAAATGGGATTTTGGTTAAAACATGCTTTTCTAGGGTCCATACATCCTTTCAAACCAGCACAGTGAGTGAAAGTTTTATAGAGTCTCAGATAGAGCCCTGGGTATTCTTTAGGATTTATAGGAATCCTATTAGTTGGGGCTTGGCATGGCATAGCAATTAGCAATATTTAGCTGAAGCTCACATAGGAGTAACCTTTAGAATAGCTTCTCCACTCTATTTGAAATCTCCTAGCCACTGATACCTTATTTTGTTACATTTCTTTCCCCCCTTTTGGTCAGGTAGGCATTGTTGCTCCCACAGTTCCAAGGCCAGATTCATCCCTGGGTGTCAGGTCCCACATTACCAGGGAGACTTTTATCCTTGGATGTCATGTGCCATATAAGCTGGAGGGTAATGATTTCACTTGCAGAGTTCAGCAGAGAGAGAGAGAGAGAGAGAGAGACCATATCTGAGCAACAAAAGAGGTTCTCTGAAAGTGACTCTTAGGCTTATTATATGTTGGCTTAGTTTCTCCATTACAGATACATTTTATAAAAGCAAGCATCAAGATCAAGGACTTGGCCTATTAACTTGGAAGTCCCTAATGTTTGAGAGAGTATCAGGGATTTTCCAGGTGGGAAAGTTTAATAGTTCCATTTTTTTTTTCTCTAGTCCCTTAAGGAACTTTGCCAATACTTTAAAAATTATCTATCCAACATACTCTGAAATGTATCTGGGTATTACACTAATCTTTACAGAATTGCAAGACCTTGTTCCTAATTCTAGGGTCCATGTGTTTAGGTTGTTTAACTGACCTGTCCAGACAGGTTAAGTTTGATTTTGTGCTACAGAAAATTTAGGTTTTTGATAGAATAAACTTCTCTTCAGATTGGTAGCTTTTGTGACTTGCATGATCTTTTCTTATTTCAGGTCATATACTGAACAAAAGAGGGATGTTAAACTTTGTCTAGCATTGGTGGTTTAAGTTCTTTTAGAGATTTTGTGAGTCCTTGTTTGAAAGTTCCTGACAAAGCTAAAGGAAAGGGGGATAGATTTCAATTTACTTTTTTTTTGACTTTCTAGATCAGAGATCAGGGAACCAGGGGGCCAGAAGAAAGCAAAAAGAATCTGTCCCCTGGGCCAAAGCATTCTTTTTGAAAGTTTGCGGTGGCAACCCTCAGGTTAGCTGGGGCACAACCCATTCTTTTTTCTGGAAGGATTGCCTTCAGTGGAGAAAGCTATGGAAGCCTCTTTGCTGAGTTAGAGTCTGCTGATGTCTTTTTTCATTTGATTTCTAGACTTCAAAGAAACCTAGGTTGGTAAGGTGTTTCATCATGGACCCATGCTCATGGCAAAGATTCCTTAATTTTTAATTACTAGCATTGCTCCAAGACTTACCCTGTTTATAATATCTAGAGGTCCTTTCAAAAGAAAACTTGGAGGGAATGAAATTAATATCTTCTCAAGTTGCCATTTTTAACTGAAAGCCATCTCTGGTTTTATGAAATCTGGGACAGCTACCAAATGAACTCCCACATGTACTAGTAATGTCTGGCAGAAGATTTATGCTGTATTCTTATTCCATTTCTCAGTCATCACCTACAAGCAGATGTCTTCTATAAGAACATCAATTCAGTGGCCAAGAGTATCTTGGAAAGAGAAAGCCAAGATATTTTCCATATATTTTGGTATCTGAAAGTCACCAGATCAATGAAATATTTGATAATGGCCTAGTGCTTTTTCCATTCTACAGTCCCATTTGTTGCTGCTCACAGGGGTCATCAGGAATACAAGTGGATACTTTTATAAAACTTCTGTCTTATCCACCTTTCATGTTAATAAGATTTGTCCTCTGGTGAATGGAAATGCAAATCATTTCTTCCATATGTAAATTTTCTTCTTCTAGATTTAGATTTTCAGCATCCATTGCCCACATTCATCAACCTAGACTAAGGGATTTTGACACATTCTCAGGTTTAAATAGTGACATCAAAATTTCCTTTTAAAATTCTAGAAAAACAGAAATAGCTTATTATTTTACAGCTATATTCTATTTCTTAGATAATCCTTTCTTCATGTTCTGGCTGGATTTCCTCTTACCTCCCACTAACCACCTTGTACTCAATTTGGTGAGCTAGGAGTGAAATTTTCAGAAGTTTAGCATTTGGCCAAAGTCTCAAAACTGCCACAAGTAAAGGAAATAGGCCAAGATTTCATTTAATTCTGGGATATAAGGGAGAAAAGACCCATAAGAAGCAAAGCCTATTAATAACTGAGGTTTTCTAGAGCACGCTCTGGGATGCAGGAATACCTAGATGATGTGACATTAAATATCAGTGTACCCAATCCCGAGGGAGATTGCCAGAGGCTATTTTGTTGTTAACACTTATGAACAAAATCAGAAGCCTTCTACATTCATAAGGACTGAACAAATTTGACCAGAATAATGGTATTTGCTATTAATGCTAAAATTTGTTGTTACCTTTCAGTAAACATTTATTGAATGACTGCCATATGCCACTTACTATGCTAAGACGTAAGTATACCAAGATGTTTAAGTCTTGCCCACCAAAAAGCTCAGTTTTTTGGTGGAAGATTACAGTAAACAGAGAAGCTTATAGAATTTTGTGATTCTACTAATTGGGTTCCATCTAACTGAATAAATTTTGATATTTTAAACTTTTTAATTTAAGAAATGTCAAACATACGCAAAAGTAGAGAAAATGATGGAATGAATCTGATGTATTTATTGTGCAACTTCAAAAATCAATAATAGTGTTGCAGCTCTTTTAGAATTTGTCTAGTAGGTTTTCTGGCTTTGGCTGGAAAACCCTTGTTAAAAAAAAAAAAAAAATCAGTAATACCTGGTCATGGTATTTCCACTAACACGCTCTCAATTCCTCTGCATTCAGCTTATTTTAAGGCAAATTCTGGAATCATATCATTTTCTCTATAAATATTTCAATATCTATTTCTAAAAAACAAGGACTCTTTTTAAAGTAACTATAATACCTTAATAATTATATATAATCAAATTTATAATTCCTCTATATTATCACAAATGCATTACGTTGGACTGATTGCCCTAATTAACTTCTTTTTTTTTTTCTTTTTTTTCAGTTTGAATAGAAATCCAAGTAAGGTCCATGTTTCATCACTGCTTGGTCAAGTCCTTGAAATTTCTTTTACTCTATAGGATCCTCCTACATTTCTTCTTTCTTCCTTGAATTTTTTGATATATAATTTACAAATTTTTCTCAGTCTAAGTTTTGCTGATTTTGCATTCCTATGGTGTAGTTTAACACGTTCCTTCATTTGTTGTATTTCCTATAAATTGGTGTTTAGACTTAAAGGCTTGATCTATTTCAGGTTAGATTTTTTCATCCTATCTCACTGGAAAAGTGAGAGATCCACCCTAGAATTCTGGCCTAGTGTTTCCAATTTCACTTCCTATCCTTGACTCTTTTTAAAAAGTATCCATAAATTGAAATGAAAAACTAAGAGATTATTGACATTGTTGCTATGCCTCATGCCTTCTGTTTGAGAATGTCTCTGGGTGCTCCTTGATGTTTTGCAGTCTTGCCAGCACATCCTAAATTAAATAAGAGAGCTGCCTCCCCGAGTAGGGTTTTGGATTGACTCCAACTAAGAATTGATGCAGCAACAAACAACTTAATTTATGATGGTATAAAAAGCCTCAGCCTCAGAATGTCTATAATTAGGAAGAATCCAACTGAGATTGAGGTATGCTAAAGTTAATATCCTCCTCTCCTTTCTTTGCACACTGCGCATACACCCACCTCTTATTTTCAGAGGCTCACAGCCAGAATACTCAGTAAGAAATCATTTGGTCTATCATGTTGACTTTAGACTTTTGGAATGAATAAAATATCCTGAAACTCTGATAACACAAGATATGGAGATGCTCCAACAGCCCTTGAAAGATTATGTGAGGCTCAAGAAATGAGAAGACAGGGTCCATTATCCAAGACTTTCATGGTACTGTCCATGTTCTGTGATGTTTCTGTAATATGCATTCAGTAATAGCAGTCTACCTCCCACCCCTCTTCTCCCAGGTGGCTAGTTCCCCTCTTGAATCAGTTAGGGTTAAACTCAGCTGTGAATAACACAAACCTCCACATATTATCACAATTTTCAGGGACTCTTACTTTTTCTATTTTGTTGCTTTGCCATCGACAGAACATTACTTTTTTTTTTTTTCTCACTCTCCCTGTAGGTTGTTTTGAGTTCCAGGAATTGTTTCAGGCCAACTGAAAGGAGGATGGGGAGAGGAGAGCAGACCCCCTGTTTTTAAGGATACACCATTAGCCACCACAGAGTCACATTGGCCAAGAAAACTGGGAAATGTAATCTTTATTTTAGATGGTCATTGGTCTAGCTGAAATCTGGAGTTCTGTTACTAAGGGATAAGAGGAGAATTTAAAATGAGCAATAAATTATTTTTTTGATACACGTCCATAAAGACAACCACTATCATCAGCTTTTAATGTAGAGATATTCTATAGAAATCTATGAATATATATGTACACACATATATATATACCTGTTTTATTTTAAACAACTAGAAGCCTACAAAATACATTGTACTCTTTCTTGATTAATTTTTATTTCTTTTCTGTATAAAATATATTTAGGAGATCATTCCATATCTATAGATGTAGATTTACCTTCTCTTTTTTTAATGGTTGCAGAGTTTCCCATTACAGAGATATACTATAATTAAACCACCACTCATAGCATTTAACTATGTTTTGATATTTTTCCACTCTAAGTATGCTACAATGGCTATTGTTGTTAATTTGCTCATATGTATAAACAATCTGTGGGATATATTCCTAGAAGTGGAATTGCTGAGTCTAAATGTTGATAGCTATTGTCAAATTGTTTCCAAAAAGCTTGTTCTGTACCATATACTTCCTCCCAAAATGTGTGAGAGTACATCTTTTCCAACACTCTTGACTACACGGTATGTTATGAGTGTTTTAATTTTCTTAGGTAGGTAAAACATTATCTCTGTGCATTTTACATGCAACCAGCATCCTTTCATTTGTTTGAAAGCCATTTGTAATTTTTGTTCTGTCGATTCTGTTCATGTCATTTTGATCATTTTTCCATTGGAATGCAGGTCTTTCTCTTATTGAATGATCTGATTTGAATCCTTTATATGTTGATTTGACCTCTTTGGATATTGAGGAAATTAGCTTATTTTCTGTTAAATGCATCAAAAAAATTTTTTTCTGGTGTGCCCTTCGCCTTTTTTTTGTTTTTAAAATTTTATTACCATACAATCCATCCGAAGTAATAATCAATGGCTCTTGGTATAATCGCAGAGTTGTGCATTTATTACCACAATCGCTTTGGGAACATACTCATTGCTCCATGTCTCTTGACTTTCAATCTACTTAACAGTATTTTTCCAGGCTGAAATGTTTGTTTGCATGCTTAAAAAATATGCTCTTTAATAACTGTGGGGTTTTGTTTCTTGCTTAAAAAGGTCTTTCTGTCTCCAATATCATAGAAACATTCTCTCAGTTTTTTTTTCTAATACATTTATAATTTAACTTTTGAGGTTTAATTCTTTTGATCTGTCTGGAAATTATTTTGTTATAAGAAATGAGGAAGGGATTCAATATATATACATTTTTTTGCCAGATGGTTAACCAGTTGTACCATTGCCGTTTATTGAATAACCTATCTTTTCTGCACTGAATTAAAATGCCAACTTTATCATATTCTAAATTCCCACGTGTATCTCGGTCTATTTCTGGATTCTTCATCCTGTTCCATTGAACTGTGTATTCAGGCACCACTACCAAACTTTTTAAATTACTTGCTGACTTATAATATCTTTTAACATGTAATAGTATTAATCTGGTTTTATTATTCTTCTTTTTAAGAATTTTCTTAGCTATTCTTCTGTGTTTATTTTTTAAATAACATTTAGAATCTGCTTGTTTAGTGCAAAAAGAAGCTTGTTTTCATTTATGTGAAATGTAATGGAAAATAAAATCTTGATGCTCGATTGGTGATTTGTAGAAATATTCTAGAGTTTTCTTCATATCAATATTTCCTGTCCAATATTTATTCTTATTTCATTCGGTTGTCTAATTACACTGGTTAGTAGTATTTCCAGGACAAAATAAGTAATTACAAATGATTTCTTTGAGTAAACTTTTATTTGGTAGCCTAATTCAGAGAAGAGCTAAAGTGAAGCTGTTCTGGTTAACGTGAGTGAAATCGACCCTGCCACCCAGAACTGCTACCTTTCCGCTAGAGTCAGGCGCAGTATAGTTTGAAAAACATTGATCTTATCTAATATATATATAAAAAGTCTCCAATTTTTTAGATAAAAAGGCTATATTATGTGAAACAATGAATTCAGTTATCATTATTTTCATTCATTCACTCATTTAACAAATACTAATTTAGAACATGTTAAATACTAAGAATATAATATACAATAGACTTATAATCTAATACTAGGGTCAGCAAACTCTGGGGCATTGATTCAATGGCCAAACTGCTTCCTATTAGTGTATATTTCATGAGCTAAGAATAATTTTTAAAATTTTTAGGTGGTTGAAAGAAATCAAGAGAAGATTTTTTTGCGACATGAGAAATTATAAGGAATTCAAATTTCAGCGTCTATAAAGTTTTATTGGAACACAGCCATGCTCATCCATTTATACATTGTTTATGTTTGATTTTGCACTACAACGGCAGAGTTGACTAGTTGTGACAGGGACAATATGGCCCAATGGCCTAAAATATTTACTATATGACCCTGAAAATTTTGCCAACTCCTCTCCTAGGGCAATGAGTATCAAAGTGTCAAAATCATTGAGGTTCACTCTTTTATGTGGGCTCTCTGGGACAGTGTCCTTACTATTGGAGGGACCTAGGCTGCCCAGCAAGTCACTTAATATCCTGGTGTCTCAGTATCCTGACTTGCAATAGGATTTATTAATTATGCTTCAGTATTCTCATCTACAAATAGGATTTTATGAGGGTAATGAAACGTGCTTGCAACAGTGCCTGGCACATAGCTAAGTGTGAGCGATTGATTTTATGGTAGAGATCTAAGTCAGAGGGTGGAGTAGAGAGAGATGAGATTGGAGAGGTAGCCAAGGGCCAGACCTTCAAGGACTTTGTGTTTAGGTTTAACTCTGGTAAGTGATGAACATCTATGGCAGACTGTTAATTAATAGCCTCTAATGAGCTACATCTCCCAGTATTCACAACCCTTGTTTAAGTCACTCTTGTGTTGATTCCAGGAGACGAATCAACGTGGTGTTGACTTGCTTTGTCCAGTTGGACATAGCAAATGTGATGCAAGCAGAGGCATGATAAGTGCACTGGGATTTATCCTCTTAGAATCCTCCTCCTTAAAGTTCTGAACGAGCATACAAAAAGTTTCAGTTACCCTCCTGGAAAGACCAGGTGAACAGAGAGATGCTCTAAGGGCCTTGCAAAACTATTTTTCCCAAGGTCAATGCCCCCTACAATCTGTGAATTCCATTCTTCCTGTGCTTGGGGACAATTTTGTTCCCTTCAGCTCATGCTGCTTTTCAGGACTTAAGCCCAGCTGTAGTTCTAAGCTTTGTTTTGTTGTCCTCTGGGGCTGCCATCTGCTTAGCGCGTGTGAGAGGTCTCTTAACCCAAGGCCCTGTACCTTCCTTTTTCTTGCTTTACTTCCTGGATCTGGAGATGCACATGCTCCATCATTTTTCTGGGAAAGGGTTCATAAAAAGGAAAATATTTTGAGACTCACAGTTCTGAAAATGTCAATATTCTGCTCTTGTATTTGATGTTATTTTGCCTTGATATGGAATTCCAGATGGAAAATAATTTCCATTCAGAATTTTGAAGGCTTTGTTCCATTGTCCTAGTTCAGTGCCATCCTGGTACCTAGACCATTCTGTGTAATATAGTCTCTGTTTCTTTCTGAAAGTATCTTTTCCTGGCATTTTGAAATTTCAAAGTGGTGTGCTATAGTTTCTTTTTTTCTTTTATTATGCTAGTTACTAAGTAAGCCTTGCACTCTAGACACTTAAGACCTTCAGCAATGGGAAATGTTTTATTCTTCCTTTGACACTCTACTCTCCCCTATTTTCTCTTTTTGGAACTGCTATTAATCAGATGTTTAAGCTTCTTAAATGAACTTCTAATTTTGGTATCTTTTATATCCTATTGTCTTCTCTTTTCAAAAGAAAAGGGAATGAGGTCCTTAGATGCGTTCACTAGTTTTGCTTAAGAGAAGGGTAAAGGGATGAGCCTGGGAGTGAGAAAACCTTCTTGACCAAGAGAGGGAAAAGAAAAGAAATAAAATAAAGTTTCAGTGGCTAACATATTTTAAATAGAGTTGAAACGTCATTCTGGAGGTTATTCTTATTCTATATATCATATAGATATTCCTTTTTAGCTTCCAGAGTATTAAAATAACTAGAAGGAAAGACCTGAAACTGTTGAACTGTAATCCAGTAGCCTTGATTCTTGATGATGATTGTATAGGTTTTATAGTGTGATCATATGATTGTGAAAACCTTGTGTTGACAGTCCCTTTATACAGGGTATGGGCAGATGGGTAATAAAATAAAGACATAAATGAATAAATGATAAGTAAATAATAAGGGGGGATAAGTGGTATGGGATGTTTGGGGTATTCTTTTATAGTTTAATTTTTTTTGAGCAATAAAAATATTCTAAAATTGTGGTGATGAATTCACAACTATATGATGATACTGTGAGCCACTGATTGTATACTTTGGATGATTATATGGTATGTGCATGTATCTCAATAAAATTGCATTAAAAATAAATAATAATTTTTTTTAAAGAGGAGGGAAAATTTCATTTTCTTGTGCTACAATAAGTAAAGGTATTCATAGGCACTAAAGGTAACATAATGTAATGTTTTAAAGGTGGGCGCAGAGTAAAAAAGATCTGTGTTTAAGTTCTGTTTCCCCACTTACTATCTCTATAACTAAGGCATTGATGTTGGAATTCTCTAAGAGCTTTATATAAATAAATAGAAAGTAGGAACTTAACCGGAATAATGTCTAGCCCTCATTGTCATTGATTTCTAAGAATCGACATAAAGGATTTGCCATAACATTCACATAAAGGATTTAAAGAAGTAGAGATACAAATATATGGCTTCTGGAACTAGAATGACCTCTACTTTTTGACATTACATCTCCAAACATCTCCATCTGAACCTATTACTGTATGGCCTTCATTTATTCAATGATTACTAGGAACCAGGTATTATGCTACCTAATTGCAATAAATACTCAGTAAATGTTAGCTATTATGATTATTTAGCACTGTACCTGTCACCTAGTAAATGTTAGCTCTCCAAAGGTATGTTCAGATGTGAATGTTTTTAAATAAGCACAAAAGAGATTTCCATCTCCATCTTCTTTGTAAATTGACAATCTCCATCTTCTTTGTTAAACAGAAATCAAAGGAATCTGGTGAAAGTTGGGTCTGGGAGAAAGGGTTGGATAGGAATGAAGAGGAAGTGAGAAGTAAGCTTAGGTATATGTGTTGTAGCATTCTTAAATAGAAGAGAGGGCCTGCCGAGATGAAACACCAAAAGCAGCAGTGGCTCCGTTCCCACAGCATTCAGTCGTTTTCTCTAGTATCCTCAACATCCTGGAAGCCCATATTTGGACTAACCCATAGTTGGTAGTTGGAGGATGAGTGCCGTATGAAGACAAGGAAATTAAAAGTGATGGCAGAATAACGGCTGAAACAAAGTAATCTGGTGTCTAGACTGGATGGGGAAAGAAGTAAAAGCGTAGGGGCATGATAGGCTTGGACAAAAGAGGGGCTCAAGATGGGCAAGAAGACAGATGGGGGGAAGAATGGAGGTGCGGACACTGCTACCTAAATCATGATAGGAGTCAGGGCAGTATCCTCAGGGATCCACGTTTAAGAACCAAGAATTTAAAAGAGTCTTTGTTTATGAATCCTTACAGCTCTTCTACTTGCCTTAAGAACACAACAGCAAGAATGATCAGTCTCTTGTTGGTTTGTACAGGTTAGTGTGATACCTCAATATATCCCAGAGCAATTTGGGCAGTGAATAAAAAAAGTAGCTGTAAAGTCCCCTTTGGGGACTGGGGAGAAAGAAGGAATTATTCATTTCCCCATTTGGGGAATTCCTGATATTCTTGCAAGCAGTGGGGACAACCAAATCAATGGGCTGAACCCTCAATTTTGGGGTTTGCCCCTATGAAACTTATTCCTGCAAAAGGGAAGCTAAGCCTACCTATAATTATGCCTAAGGGTCACCCCCAGAGAATCTCTTTTGTTGCCAGGATGTGGCCTCTCTCTCTAAGTCATCAGCAAGTGAACTCACTGCCCTTTCCCTTATGTGGGACATAACTCTTGGGTGTGTAAATCTCCCTGGCAATGTGGGACAGAACTCCCGGAATGAGCCAGGACCTGGCATTTTAGGATTGAGGAAGCCTTCTTGACCAAAAAAGGAAGAGAGAAATGAGACAAAATAAAGTTTCAGTGGCTGAGAGATATCAAGCTGAGTTGAGAGGTTATCCTGAAGGTTATTTTTATGCATTATATAGTTATCCCATTTTAATTTATGGTATATTGGAGTGGCTGGAGGGAAGTATCTGAAACTTTTAAGCTATATTCCAATAGCCTTGATTCTTAAAGATGATTTTATAATAATATAGCTTCTAAAATGTAACTGATGTTGAAAACCTTGTGTCTGATGTTCCTTTTATCCATGATATAGACAGATGAGTAAAAAAAAAATAAGGATAAAAAAGAAATAAATAATGGAGGGAATAAAAGGTAGAAAGTTGGGTAGATTGAAATACTGGTGGTCAACGATAGGGAGGGATAAGGGGTATGGGATATATGAGATTTTTTTTCCTTTTTATTTCTTTTTCTGGAGTGATGCAAATGTTCTAAAAATGATCACGGTGATGAATACACAACTATGTGATGATATTGTGAGCCACTGATTGTACACCATGTATAGTCTGTGTGAAGATTTCTCAATAAAAATATTTAAAAAAGAGAATGATCAGTCAGTGGTTTATTTTCCTTGGGAGGAGTTATTAGACTAGAATAACTTTGTGCAATTTGCTAGGTATCTTCTTGTTTATGATCTGAAAATCTCAAAAAGACAAAAGTGGTACAGGGTAACAAAAGGAAGTTTCTTCCTAAAAAAGGAAGTTTCTTCACTTCCAATCCTCATTCTTACACTCTTACAGATGGTTATTGTCTTAGTTTGGTTTGGAGCCTAAGATTTTGGAGGACTTGGGTACAGATATTCTCTGTGGAAGGTCATCTCAGGAAGCAATAGTGGGAGAGCAGGGGAGTGAGACAGGAAAGAAGGAAGAGGCAATATACAGGCACCTTATCAAGATTCTAAGGACCTATAGGACATATACAGAATGACTCCCAGAATTTTCCATTCAAAGCTTCTGTGGGTAGTTTGAGGCATTTATTCATTAACTCTTCTTCATGGGTTAAGGGTCACACCCAACGGCATTAACTCATTTATCCTGTGATGCTCTTGTTTGCAGGCTAAATGGCTCTTCTATCTTCAGAAAAGTCTCCAAGACAGAGTGTGGGAAACTACAGGCATGCTCTTTTGGTTGGAAGTCATCAGCATGAGTTTGAGCTTTGTGTGGATACATCCGACTGTGGCAGAAATTCAAGATGGACCAAGGAGATGTGACATGGGGCCCCCAAACTGCTAGTGTGTATTCTTTCAGACAACTCTCTCATGTATTTACAAATATGTGTGTAAATATTTCTATATCTATACCTGCACACTTATCTATATCCTTGTATTTTTTTGTTTTGTAAATATGGAATCAACTATTCATGTTGCTTGGCAGCTTGCTTTTCTCGTAGACATATTTCTAACTCAATACTTACAGAGGCACCTCAATCCGTTTAACCACTGCAGACTACTCCCTTGTATGGACTTGGCATAATCTTTTTTTAATCCATCGTAGCTGTGCCTTCACATTCATCACTAACAAAATGATTCTTGCCAAGGTCACCGACAATCTTCATATCTTTAAATCCAATGGGTATTTTTTGTTTTTTTTCCTCGTATACCCTCCTTGTTGTCATCTTCTTTGATATCTTCTGTTTTCTTTGATATTTGTATTTGCAATGGGTATTTTTTTTGCTTCAACTCCTACCTTTTCATACATTATTTCAAAAGAATTAGGGCGGTCCAGGGTGGCTCAGCAGACAGAGTTCTCGCCTGCCATGCCAGAGGCCCGGTTTGATTCCAGGTGCCTGCCCGTGCAAAAAAGAATTAGCAAATGTGGTGATATATTCAAAGTCAAATCATGATATAATGTAGACTAGGGTTTGTGGTTCTTGCCTTTTTTAATAGTATTTTTCCAAGCTGTTTGTTCCTAGATTTTCTGTAAGCAAGCAGGGGGGTGAAGTGGGGATGGGTGGGATGCCGACAAAACCCTCAAAGATGTTAAATGGATGTTCAAAGAAGATATCTGCTAATTATAGATTGCAGGCATGTTCAACAAAATAGCACACATGTGGATTACAGCATTCCCTATTCTTTGCTGCAACTGAGTGAAATAGGCTATTATTATTTGAGAATTATGTGGGCAGGATATAGATGGGGGGATTTAACAATTAAGTGAAAAGACATCATTTTCTCCCTTCAATGTCAGTTCATTTTATGCTTTTCGAAATCCAGTTTTATTGATCTGAAATCATTTCAGAGGTATTTATGTTGAGCTTTTATTAACCTGTTTATTTGGGTTTGACTCTTGGGATTAGGATAACAAAGTCTAATATTTATGTTAATTGGAATGTCAAAGGCATAGAGGTGAAAATCACAGGCCCAACTATCCTGGGATAGGTATTTTGCCACTTATTACCCACGTGACCTTGCTCATGTCACTTGCCATTGGTTTCCTCATCTGTAAAATGGACATCAGATTTCCTAGTCTCATACAGCTCCTGTGAGGATGAAATGGGATAAAGTTTCCAAAGTGTTTGATGAAATGACTTCTTTTTTAAAGTGGTTGTTATTAAAACTTTTCTTTGAGTATAAATACCAGTTACTATTTCCAACCTTTTAATATCATGGTGGTAGGGTTATCAGAGAGGATACTCTTAGTCGGAAGTTACAGGACAGGAAACAATGAATCATGTCAACAAGGGCTCCTCCTTGGAGAGGGGTTTCATCAGCTAACCCCTATAGGGAAATACAGAAATGCTGTAAGCCAGGACCTGCTGCAAGAGCTTTTAACCTAGCATCCCACTTCATCCAAGAATCATAGGAATGACTAACCATCAGAAGTACTCATGTGTGATGGTTTGAAGCTGTATGTATGCCCGGTTAATCTACCCCTGTGAGTGTGAACCCATATTAAGTAAAATGCTTTGATGAATACGATATATATTTTAAAAATCTTTTTAAAAAATTTATGAAACATATTCACATACAAACACAAACATTCTTACCATATGATCATTCCATTCATGTTATATAATCAATAACTCACAATATCATCACATAGTTGTATAGTCATCATCATGATCATTTCTTAGAACATGTGCATCAATTCAGAAAAAGAAATAAAAAGAAAACAGAAAAAATTCATATATACCATACCCCTTACCCCCTCTCCCTTTCATTGATCACTAGCATTTCAATCTACTAAATTTATTTTAACATTTGTTCCCCCTATTATTTATTTATTTTTAATCCATATGTTCTTACTCATCTGTTGACAAGGTAGATAAAAGGAGCATCAGACACACGGTTTTCACAATCACACAGTCACACTGTGAAAGCTATATCATTATACAATCATCTTCAAGAAACATGGCTACTGGAACACAGCTCTACATTTTCAGGCAGTTCCCTCCAGCCTCTCCATTACACCTTAACTAACAAGGTGATGTCTATTTAATGCGTAAGAATAACCTCCAGGATAACCTCTTGACTCTGTTTGGAATCTCTCAGCCAATAACACTTTATTTTGTCTCATTTCAATGAATAGGATCTTAAGTTAAGATGTGACCCATCTCTTCAGGGTGAGCCTTAGTCCTCTTACTGGAGTCCTTCATAAGAGAATGAAATTCAGACAAAGAGAGAAAGCCAGGGAAGCAAGAAGCTGAAAGCATGAAACCTGGAAGAAAAAAGGAAAGACCAACCCATGCTGCCATGTGCCCCGCCATGTGCCCTGCCATATGATAGAGGAGCCCAGGATGGCCGGCAGCTGATCATCTGGGAGAAAGCATGACCTGATGATGTCTTGATTTGGACATTTTCTCAGCCTCAAAACTGTAAGCTGTAAGCTAAAAATTCCCAGTGTTAAAACCCAACCCATTTTATGGTATTTGCCTTCAGCAGCCTAGCAAACTAGAATATGATGCAAATGGGCTTTATTTGCAGAGAACACTCAGAGAATCTTCAGATTCTCAAATGGGTCTATGACCCAACAAATTTTAAGGGCCACAGTCCATAAAGAAACTTCTAATGTTTTACACAGCATCCTCACGAACTAAATTTCTTTTGCGCCATGGTTTCTACTGAAAAACATTTATTTTCTTTCCTTAGGAAAATATTGAATTCTATTGTGATACTTAAGATCCAAAATTGGACAAATAAATGCATGGATTTTTTTGAGGTAGTTGCTTATTAAGGAACAGAGAAGTGTTAGATGTAAACTAGAAAATATTGAAGGAAAGAGAAGCCACCACTTTCCTTAATTTTTTATTATATTTTTCACATGGGCAGGTACCGGGAACCAAACCTGGGTCTCCAGCATGGCAGGTGAGAACTCTACCTGCTGAGCCACCGTGGCCCGCCCTTTCCTTAATTTTAATAGTATGATATAACATGAATGTCTTCCAGCCCAGTCCAGTGGGTACAAATGAGATCATTGTAATATTAATAAGGCTTGAATTAAAATTCTTCACGGCTCTTCCTGCCTTATGTCAGGGCCCCAACCCATTCCCCATCTTTTAGCAATTTTAGAGGTGAATCGCAAGTGCAGTTATAAGTTCACTCATGTTCTAATATTGCTTCATTACTGAAGTCCACTGCTGCCAGTATTCTCAGCGGAAATGCTGCTACCTGGCATTTCTGCTCCACCACTGCCCAGGGATTCCTGCTAGCTGCCACTCCGTGCTGTGCAGAGACTGAGGAAATGCTTCTCTCCTATCCAGGTAGCAATCTGAAACCTGAGATCCCCAGTACTATTGCCTAGGCAGTGCCTTATATGTCTCTTATCATAATTCTTTGACATTAGCTTATTGGGAGTGTCTGAGGGTCAGGGTGGAAAACAGACACTTTTCTGTCATTCATTTCTGTATCACTTCTTTTCTGTGGTCCAGATGTCTACCCCCCAAAATAAAATAAAATAAAATAAATCTTGCCTTCTTTTTCAGAAGGAGAAAATAAGTCCAACATGATTCTGAGTGGCTCATGATAATAAATCCCTGAGGTTGAGAATTCAAGGAAATTACCAACATATGCTCACCTCTGAGGCTTTGTTAAATTTTGATATTAGGAATAACAAACCTGTTATATCACTTAGAATGCTTTAGGTTGCAAGTAACAGAATGTTTAATTTATAGTGTTGTAAACAACAATGGCAATTATATTCCTACTGCTCTACACTAACAGGGCTTTGGATGAGCATCCAATGTAAGACTTTGTCTATTTAATTTAATGTTGTATTTCCGGAGCTGAGAACACCTGAAAATATTAAGTGCCTAATAAATACTTATCAAATGAGCAAATGAAGGTCTCTGCCAGCACAAGATGGCTGTAACCGTTCTAAGCATCATGTTCTCATATGGCAATGACCAAAGCAAGAATAAAGAGGACAGGAGGAATAAATGGCTTTTTCCAAGTACATCTTTTTAGCAGGTAGGAAAATCTTTCTAAGTTGACCTCAGCAGATTTCTTAGGGTTTCTTGGTCAGAACTGGATGAAAAGCTCACTGCTAGATCAATCTAGAGGGATAGAGGATTGCCACAATTGACCTAGGCCAGTCTTGATTCATCTGATGAGGCTGAACACTTTGCTGACCAAACAAAATTGGGCTCTACTAGCAAGAATGAAAAGAATATGTTAGATTGCTAACCAACAGTGTCTGCCGTACCCTCCCTAACGTTCCCAAACCCGGGTTTTGTATCTGTTTCATATCCCATTTGCAGAACACTTTGATCATGGAAACACAATAATTGACCATATCATCATTTTCCAGAGATTGCTATTGGATAGAAGTATGCAGAATATCCAGCCTGCATATTATTTAAATGAAGACAAAGGCATGGCAGTCAAGACCTTCACCTTCTTTGAAAGTAGAGTACCCAGTGGCTTCCAAGTTGGTCTCCCTGCCTCCAGCCTTCTCCCACTCCAGTCCATCCGCTTCAGAGTGATTATTCTAAAGTACACATATGATAGTTTCATTCTTCTGTTTAAAAATGTCTGATATCTCCTATCACTTTCTCACAAATGATGCTCTTCACACTCTTGCCTCATGCTATCTTCCCAGTGTCATTTCACCCCCTTTCTCTCACCCATTCCAGCTTTACTTTGCCAGTTACTCTCATGCACCCAAGACATTTATAATCACATTCTCTTTTTCTGGAACATCTTCCTTACCTTGTCTGCCCAGTCATCTCCATTTATAATGAAATTTCCTTTACAACTCTAAGGGTCACAGATGCAAGTATCTACAGGTGACGATGAGGTGAGCCAGGTGCAGGAAAAAAAAAGTGCTTCTAACCATTGACCATGGTGTCTTATAAATGATAAAGACTGGTGGAGACTGTGAACATGCTAAGGGACAGGGGGCAGGGGGCAACTACTACTCAGCGTCAGCAAAGTATTGCCATAAGGTTGTGCAGGCTTTCATTTGGTAATATTCCAACTATTCTTAGAGAAGCCAGAAATCAGGATTTTCATATGAAATCTCCCTATTTAAACTTTAAGATTTTAAATTATTTTTTCAAAATATTGTAGGTCAAGCAAAACCTATCTTCAGGTCAGATAGAGTAGGTCACAAGTTTCCCATCTCTGCCTTGAGCAACCATATTATTGGGCTGAACCATAGTAAATTGCTAAATGGCAATTTCATAGGAGTCAAACTGATAATACCACCAGTGAATCATGTAATGCATTGGCAAGTGTTATTTGAAAATGGCTTGAATTTTTCCATAACCCTTGGGTATCAGGTGTCTTAACTTTTCTAAATCAAATAAATTTGGGCTTACCCTTTCTACCCTACTCCACCCTCCACCTCAACCAACATTGGTATGGCATACAGTATCACTTATATTTCAGGGTCTTCATCTCTTTCCTCTCCCTGTGGATCACACAAAAACCCTTAACTTGCTCTACAGGATAGAGCAAGGCCATGGTGGGAGTTTCTAACTTGCCCATGATTCATCCAGAGACAGGCATCTCCAGTGCTCCAGGTGCCCGCTCTTTCTTTATCCCGCTCAGCCCCTGGGATATGGCTGTGGCCAGGTACTTACTAAGGAATCCCTACGCATCTGTTTGGGGGGAGGGGTGCTGCATGAGAGAGAAAGCGGGTCCTTACAGGTGGTAGAACCACCATGCTCTTTCCTTAGAGTCTTGGAGAGTCCAGCTCTTCCCAGAGCTGCTCAAAACTTTGGGGGACTTTCATTCTCAGACAATCTAGATTTTGCTTCAGTGAGCCTGGATTTTGAAAAGCAAAGTCCTTTTAAAAATGAAAAGAAAGCTAAACCCCCAAGGGTTCAAAATTCAGGTCAGACTTTTGAGCCCTTAGTCAAGAAAACATACAGTTTTGAATATGCCTGTTAGGTCATAAAGCAACACTAGAAAAATCAATAAATATTTATGTTACATCTGTTTACACGAAGCTCTCCCCTACCAGACTACCTTATTCGTTATGCAGTATGTACCCTTAGAACATAGTAGGTGCTCAACAACTGATCTGTGATTGTTACCTAAACATGCCAGTTTTATACGGAGAAAGGAAGAGAAGGGATGAGAAATGGGAAGGAAAGAGAAAGAGAGTGGAGAAGGGGTTGGAGGAGGAGGAAGGGCCAGAGAGAGAGAGGAATGACTAGTTATTGAGTACCTATTATGTTTTGGCACTTTCCTGTTATTATACCAAACCACAAGAAAAACAACCACATTGGCATTTTCATCAACATTTTATGGATGCAGAAATTAAGGCAGTGAAAGATTAAGTAATTTACCCAAGATTACATAGGCTTCTAAGCAGCAGAGCTGGGATTCAAACCAATATACTGCAATTTCACCACTCACTCACTGTCAAATGTTCCAGACTAATCTGGAGATACTAATCTGCCTGCCTTTCAATAATGTAAAATTATATAAAAATCCTCCTGTTGTTTGGCCTGAGATCACCATGAAGTTAAAAGCAAAAAGCCAGAAACCAATTCAGAGATGGTTGCCATAATGGCCAAAGGCAATTGTGGCACAGCGTGATTTCCATTTTGGCACCATAACAAGAAGTCAAAATGCCCTCAGTTAACCAGTCTTGTACACTCTAATGGCTGTGAACATACTTTTCTAAAGGAAAGTGCTCTCCTGCTACTCCCTAATAATTTTTTTTTCTGATAGGACACTTTTTTGCTAATGCCAGTGGATTTCAAACTGTGAGCTCCTAAGACCCTTAAGCATCTGAACTTTCTTGCTGTCTGTGAGAAATTATACATAATTATTGAAGTCAAGAAAATGTGCCTTATGTTTCTCAAATGTGAAGCTGAATTCTTAGAGGAACAAGAGCCCCCAGCTCTTTCAGACCACTCTGGGGCAGTTCATCCCTTTATTTTGCAGCTTCCTTCTTTTTACTGCCTCCTTCATGTCTCTGGGTTTACAGAAATACCTTCCTTTAAATATTGCCTGGTCTAGCTGAGACAACACTCTGTATCTAGAAGTCTCCTTTTAGATTCAATGCAGTGATGCAAGGATTCCATTTCTATGGTGCACAGGTTACAATGTGAATCCAGATTATGAGGGGATGAGTTGGCCATTACTGCCTTAATAATTGAATGTGAACAGAGCAGAGCCTATTGTAGCATCCCACAGAACAAAGGACTGTTGGGCCCAGGCTTCTCATCTCAATCTGTGTGACATATAAGATTGCACTAGCTGAGAGGCAGGTCAGCTAGAATTAATAAAAACTCTCAATTTTAGTTTACTGCACTAGAAAGCCATTTTTTTATTTGCATCTTAAAAATATAATTAAATTCATCTATTGCATTTCCAAGTCAAGATTCATCTAAGTCTGCTTTTCCATATAGAAAATGTGCATTATTGGTTGTTAGGATCACTAACAGACATTTAAACCAACAATATCACAAAGTTTTTAAAAATACAGGCAGTTTTCTTAAGTAAGTCATTGATCTTGAATCTGATTTTAATCCATTTAACAAAATTAGAAACTTGTGCAATGTAAATCACAGCGCAACCAGGCTGAACTGCAATAAAATGGGGGCGAATGCAAATAAGCAAACCTTCAAATGACAGAAATAGCTATTATTTATCATGCACTGGTGCTTTACAAATAGCATAATCTTAAGAGGCAATAATTATTATCCTAAATTTTCAGTTACATTACAGAGACCAAGGGAGGTTAAGCAACTGGCCCAAAGCCACACAGCTGGGAAGTTACAGAGCCAGGGCCCCAGCTGAGATCTGCCTGATTATAGAACCTCAGTTCTTAGTGTTCAGCTGACATCGCTTTCATTTTAGTGCTAAAAGAAATTTTAGGGTTGATCTAGTCCAGTGTTTTGTAAACCTTAGTGATGCACCTACTCCATTTAAAGAAAAACAATTTATGTGAATTCTCAGCATTAACATACATTATTTTTACTATGAGGGGCTTATAGTATTTCTTATGGTATCTAGTAAAAATAAATTACAAATAACATAACAAGCAAGTTACAAAGTCAATCAAATTTAACATAGCAGAAGATGCTGTTTTGTTGAAAATAAATGGCCCAGATGAGCTTTAAAACTATAAAGAAGAATCTATCAGTCATCCACATATAATCAGAGACTGCAGAGATTGGTTGTTCACTTAAATGAAATGTTTAGAATGGTGCCAATCACTTCAAAGCAGTGAGAAATGCTCAGATGACAATTTTTAATGGCAATTCATTAATAACTCTGCAAATTGTCTTATTTACTTGAAGATAAGGTTATCATCTTGCCTTTCTGTACAGCTACATTAAACAGTAGCTAATTTAACTAGGACCAGAATGGGAAGCTGAACATCTCTTATTATTTGCTAACTACCACAAACTGTTCTTGAACTTTGCTGCTGAGAGTACTCCAGAGAGCAGATTCTCTTGGGTTTAATAAGTCTTAATTACTGCTGTACTACATGTTGGCTCAATTCTCCATCTACTTTTCTCTTTTCAAAGAGAAAATGAACCAGTTAAGAAGAGTGTTAACTTCTTTAACAGATAAATCCTGAATTCCTAATAGATGAACACAATGAAAATTCACTTCTTGCTTGGCTCACAGTCTAGTCAGGCAGGTTTGCATGTTGTCCTTCAAGGACCCTGTCTGCTTCCATCTCCTTCCATTTTGAGGATCTACCTGCCCTGAGTCTTCAGAGGTCTTTCTGCTCTGCTGGCAATTGGGGAAAGAGTCCAAGGACTATACATGGGGGTTTATATGGGCCAGACTCGGAAGTGGCATATTTAACTTCTTCCCACTTTCTATTGGCCAGTTCTCAGTCATCCAGCCTCACCCAACTGGAACAGAAGCTAGTAAACATAGCCCATTTGTGTGCAAAAAGTGAAAAGAAAACAATGAAAATATAGCAGAATATTCCTCATTATAAAGAACCATTATTTTTTAAGTGAACCAGATGTTGTTACATGAACCAGATCATAAACACAATACCCAAATGGGCCCTGTAATCATGTAGCAGTGACCAGTTGTAAGTGGCCATCTAGAAAATCTACATATGCTGATATTAGTGTTTTAGATTATCCATGAACTCTAAACATTAAATGTAAAAAAAGTCTTTGAAAAATTGAAGACCTCTAAGCAAACGTACACAATAGTCAAGGTCCATCAGCCCTATTTTTAAGGGACATGACTCTGAATGAAACTTCCATTGTGGTCAGGCTGAAATGTTCATTTCTGTTCATTGCCCATAATTGTTCCTGTCTCTGGGCTTTTGTTTATGCAGTGCATCTGTGTAGAACGCTCTAAACCTTCCTTTTCAGAAGTCTATCTAAATGCTTTTGACCACATGGCTCATGGCTCCACACCATTAGGAAGGCTTTCCCAGCCTTTCTGTCTTCAAGGTAGCTGCTTTTTTAGAGCTCTTATCTGATACTGAACAATTGGTTCCTACCATTTGTTCTAGTTTGCTAACACAATACAGATTAGTTGGCTTAAACAATAGGAATTTATTGTCTCTCACTTTGGGAGGCTAGAAGTACAAAAACAAGTTGTTGGGAGGCCATGCTTTCTCCAATTTCTGTTGTGTGCTGGTGGTGGCTTGCCAGCAATTCATAACTCAATCCTTCTCTCTATCACATGGTCATCTGTCTTCTTTCTCCTCCTCATGCTGTGTCCAATTTCCTCACATATAAGGTCACTAGTCATATTGGATTAAGACCCATCCTGATTCAATTCAACCTCATCTTAATAGGATCTTCAAAGACTGTATTTACAACTAAGTTCACATCCACAGGACTGGGGGTTAGGACTTGAACATGTCCTTTGGGGTGTGATGGTTAGGTTCTGGTGTCAACTTGACCAAATGATTATGCCCAGTTACACTGGCCTGATTATTGCTGCAAGGATATTTCATGGCTGGTTGATAAACTGGAAGGATGGTTGATTAAATCATCAGGCACTTGACTGCATCTGTGGCTGATTACATCTGTGATCAACTAAGGTTCATCTCCCACAATGAGATAATCCAATCTGTTGAAGGTTTTTAAGGAAGAAGAGAGATTCTTTCACTGCTTCTTCAGCCAGTGAACCTCTCCTGAGGAGTTTGTCCAGACCCGTCATCAGAGCTGCCAGCTTCACAGTCTGCTCTATGGATTTTAGACTCTTCCATTCCCATGGTCGCATGAAACACCTTTATGAATCTCATATTTACAGATCTCCTGTTGGTTCTGTTTCTCTAGAGAACCCTGACTGTCATGGTCAGGTTCATGTGTCAACTTGGCCAGGTGGTGATGCCTAGTTGTTTGGTTGGGCAAGTGCTGGCCTGTCTGTTGCTAGGAGGACATTTCATGGACTTAAGTCATGACCATGCTGGTAGCATCCACAAATGCAGTCAGCTAAGGGGAGTGTCTTCTGCAATGAGTGATGCTTAATCTAATCACTGAAAGCCTTTTAAGAAGTACTCAGAAGAGACAATCACTCTTCCTGCTTCAGCCAGCCACCTCTTCTGAGAGTTTGTTGAGGACCTTCCACTGGAGTTTCCAGCTTGTGGCCTGCCCTACAAAATCCCTCCTGAGAATTTGTCAAGGACTTTCATTGGAGCTGTCATCTTGGGGCCTGCTGTACAGACCCTTGGACTCCACATCCCCACAGCTATGCGAGACACTTTTATAAATCTTATATTTACAGATATCTCCTGCTGATTCTGTTTCTCTAGAGAACCCTAATTAATACACTGACTAACACAAAGAGGGGGGCATGATTCAATCCATAACACCATTATTTGATTCATGAGCCTATGACTTGTTCCTTCAAAGCAAATTAAATGAGGAAAATAAAGACAGGATATTGATTTCTTCATTAAAAAATTAATTCAATTTTCAAAAATACTTTCCCATGAGGGTGTCTTTACTGTTGTTTAATGTTGAGATGCCTAGTTTTTATAAAATGATTATTTGAGAAATATGGACCTATATGACTTTCACTTTCTCTCAATTTACCAAAGAAGAAACTGAACTATGAGAGTTGAAGTAATGTCCCTAAAGTTACATGGTAACTTCAAAATCCACCAAATGCTGGACTACAAGTGTGGTAGTTAGATTCAGTTGTCAATTTGGCCAGGTGAAGGTGCCTAGTTCTATTGCTGTGGACATGAGCCAATGGCATGTGAACCTCATCTGTTCCTCATTACATCTGCAGTGGGCTAGGAGGCATGCCTGCTGCAATGAATGATGTTTGACTTAATTGGCTGGTGCTTAAATGAGAGAGCTCAACATAGCACAGTCCAAGCAGCTCAGCATACCTCATCTCAGCACTCGCAGCTCCTCCCAGGCCTTTGGAGATGCAGAAAGGAATCACCTGGGGAAAAACGTTAGAACCCAGGGGCCTGGAGAGAAGGCCAGCAGAGATCGCCTTGTGCCTTCCTGCATATGAAAGAACCTCAGTTGAAAGTTAGCTGCCTTTCCTCTGAAGAACTATATGTTAACTAAATAAATCCCCTTTTATTGAAAGCCAATCCATCTCTGGTGTGTTGCATTCCAGCAGCAAGCAAATAGAACAATAAGTAACAGAAAATTCATGTCAAAATGTTTCAAACAACAAAGAAACCACGGTTTGTTACATAATAAGAAATCTTGAAGAAACCTCTGCAGGGTTGGATTCACATTCTTTTTGTATTTCCTGCTCAGCCAACTTCAATAGGAAGCTTTGTCCTCTCATAGTTTCAAGGTAACAGAATATTCTATAGATGTCACAGCCTTTGGCAACGTAAGAAGAGTTGGTCTTTTCCTGTGTTTATCTTTTTTTCTTTTAAGTGAAGAAAACTCTCCAAGAAGTCATCCAAAAGACTTCTGCTTCAACTCTGGTTAAAATGCTTCACAAGCTAAGAACCAAACCAATCACTGTGGCAAAAGGTTTGGGGCAACCATGATTGCCTAGGATTTACCACTGAAGGGTATATATATATTGGAATAAAATTGGGCTCTGAAAATACAATAGAATGAAGACATGGTTGTCAATGAATACTATTAAGATCAACTACACCAGACTCATTCTAAGGTTCTTTCTACCACACAAAATACTGGTTGAATGAATAGACAGATGTGAAAATATACACATAGGAAAAAGATATTATAATGTAAATCCAGGCATTGAAAGAAGGAAAATTATTTATGCAATCCTTTCTTTAGACCCACCAAATATTTGTATAATTAATGTTAATGCACATTTGTATGTACCATATAAAAATTCCTCTGTCATTCTTCCTTGTAGTGCTATAAAGATTAATGAGCTCTACAAAGTTACACCATAATGTAAATTTTTTATTACAACATTGATTATTTCAATTCTAGCTAAAGAGCTGTAGAAATTTCATAAAAAAAGAAAAATAAAACTCTAGGACATGCATAGAGAAGGCAAACAATTGCACAAATTTGTAAGCAGCATTTTCTCCAAAATATGTCAAAGCAGCATAAATATATGAAAAAATGTTCAGCTTCCCTAGTAACCAAAGAAATGCAAAAGAACAAGGGAAACATTTTTAATCCATCAAACTAGTAATTTCCTCTTAAGCTTACTTAGTAGTAAAGACTGTTGAGCATGTAAGGAAATAGTCTCATAGACTGATGGTGGCAATGCAACTTTCCAAATCCTTTCTGGCTGTCATAGTACCATGTGAAAAAGATTTGATTACTTTCTCTCTCCTTCCCTAACTGTAGGTTCATGGAGTGCAGGGACAACATTTGCTTCATAAAAGTATACCTGGTGCCTAGAACACAGCCTAGTAATTCATACATGTGCATTTAATATTTACTGAGTGATCACTAAATGTTGAGAAACATGTTTTAAAATGTAATCATAGGGCAGGCCACAGTGGCTCAGCAGGCAGAGTTCTCACCTGCCATGCCAGAGACCTGGGTTTGATT
>PVIY010037075.1:0-24945 GCA_004026745.1 Myrmecophaga tridactyla
AATGCATTACAGTTTTCGAAGTGATTTTACATGGTTTGCCTCCGTGGAGCCTCACTATTCCAAACATGAGCAAATCAAAATAGGTGAATCGGAAGACTCTACTGCCTTTTCTTCTCCCAACCTACCTTTGCATCCTTCCCATTCACCATCCTTCCCTAATCCTTCTTTATTTTTTGCTAAGTCCCTAGCCATGTTGTCATTTCTTGTGCCCTAGGTGAGGATGTACTGGAGCATACTTGTTCTAGGTTTCAAGAGCTGGCTGTTAGGTTTTCAGGAATTTTACCAGCCAGCTGTCAAACAAAATCATTATTAAAAATGAAATTCAATTAACTCACAATTAAATGAGTGGTACCAAAAATAAAAATAATAAAAGCACTCAAAAAAATCACTTCATAATTATTTTTACTATATTTTAGTATTTCCATGCTCCTGAAGTCATTTACATATATTGAATCAGTAGGGTGTAAATATGCTACTGTCCATTTCATCTCAACTCTATGTTCAGTGATGTCATGATAGCTTGGAAATGACCATAGTGAGAGAATTTATATCACAGAAATTGCAAACACTATAATCAGGACTTGATTTATTGTACCGTTGATTGCCTAGACATAAGAAAATGATGAAGAATATGTTAATAATACAGAATAAACTTTAAAGTGTCAGGACTGTAGCTGTTATATTGCAAGTAGCATAAAAATTTTGAGAAAATATTCTTCCATTATTTAAAACTATTATCTAGTTTAGCAATGAGGTCACTCATGTTATTGGTGAATAAATGAAGTTCCAATATATGTAGTCCTGAAGTTGAAAGAGATTTCAGTTTAAACAATAAAATTCAGACAAGGAATAGAAATCATTGAACAGTAGATCGCATATCATACTTATAAGCAATAAATTTCTTAAGAAAAAAGCTAGCAGACTCGGATAAACTCCACTTACTAAGTCATGGTTGAATTGGATACAAGCATTCAGCAAAAATCAATGAAAGCATTCTTTGAGAATCAATTGGCTATATAAAATTTACCATAAAGACTGCTGTATATATTATTATTTTTGAATTGTGCATTGCACTTTCTTTATAAGAGTATAATGTAAAATAAACATATAAATGTATGTGCATCCATTATTTTTGCTCAGAGGCAAATAAAGCTAATTAGGGGGAGAGAGAGCAAACAGTTTACAGCATTTTGCATGCACGTTTATGCACATTTTGAGCTTCACATAGCAACAGTAGCAGCAGTAGTGTTCCATTTTACAGGTGATGTAGCTGAGGTTCTGTGAGGCTATGTAAAGGGTTGCCATGTCCTCCCCACTGGGAAATGTACAGTTAGACTCAGTCACACATCTCCTGATTTAAAGCTACCCCTCTTGAACCAGGTAACTTCCCTCTGTGAAGATAGCTCACTGCTATCACAAGGTCCCCCATGGTCCCTAGAGTTTACTCATCCTTCTGTCCACTCCAAATCTCCTTGCGGAGTCAGACATGCAGACGGCCCCTTTTTTCTGGTTTCCACAACACATGTACTCTGCCGGAGGCTGTCATTCAGTTCAGTAACTAAATTAAGGTTAGAGGGAGTTAGGAACAGAGGGGAGACTGGCAAGTGAAGGATCTTTACCCATCTTATCGACCGCACCCCTCCCCCAGCTCTCTTCTTCCTTCCCCCATCCACCTCCTCTCTCTGCCTCGTGTGAAGCAGGATAGTGCCATCTACATTTAGAGTCCCTTGATGTCCTCCATCTGTTACCCCAGGCATTAAGGAATAATAGTGTAGGCCCATTTCTAAAAGGACAACTTAAAATAAAAACTAAAATGTTTGCCATCTTTCTGGATAAGTGAAGGACCCAGCACAAAACTAGGCACTTATCAGAAGCTACGTGTATAGTTTCCCATTTGGTTCTACCCAAACAGGTAACCTCAATCCATTAAACATTGCTCAAGGATATCTGAGAGCTGTGGTTTGGCTTAGAGGTACAGTTTGCTAGAGCTGCTGACATCCAGGACACCTCTGTCACATGGGAAGGCACATGGAGGGTATCGGTGGTCCTTCTCACCAAAGTTTCATTGTTTTCGGATTTTGGCCTCAGTGGCTTCCTCTCCCAATTTGTGTGGATGTGTCCTTGTCTCTCACCTTCTCTGAGCTATCTGAGCTTTTTTCTCTGTGTGTCCTTTATCGTTTTATAAAGGACTCCAGTAAGGAGATTAATACCCACCTTGAATGGGGTAGGTCACATCTCAATTGAAATAACCTCATCAAAAGGTCCTACCCACAATAGGTCTGCATGCGCAAGAATGGATTAAAAGAATGTGGCCTTTTCTGAGGTTTATAACAGCTTCATACTAACACACTTAGTAATCTATATATGGCTTTGTAAATGACTAGAGTTTTTCTCCCTCAAACCTGAGTTACTAAAATATCATTAAAAATATAAGCAGTTAGATTGATGTCCATAAACTGAAATAATAAATTTTATCATATAATATAAAATAAAAACTATATAAACTATGCTGTTCAGTTAATAATTATTCCCAATAAGTTAAATTCTCCAGACTCTAAAGATTCCATGATTTTATGGAATAGAAGGAGACATTTCTCAACAAAAATTCTATTTTTTTAAAAAATCACATCTATATGCTAGTTAAGAAAAACTGAGTATTAGAGTGTCTACAATATGTCTCCATTTGTGTTTTAAAATAATTGGGTGCACCTTTCCATCATGAAGAAGTTAGAATGGTCATTGCCCACATATCCCTGAAGATTGAGAGAATTATCAAATGAGAGGGAGAAGGTATAACTGAGAAATTAGGATTTAACAAATGATTATGACTCCTGATTCATTATATAGATATTTCTTTTTCATTTCTAATGTAGAATAGCTAGAAGAAGATACCTGAAGTTGTTGAACTGTAATCCAGTAGCCTTGATCTTCGATAATGATTGTATAACTATATAGCTTTCATGATGTGACCATGTGATTGTAAAAACCTTGTGACTGACACTCCCTTTATCCAGTGCATGCGTAGATGAGTAATAAAATAAAGACATGTATGAAAAAAAAAGAACTGGATGCACATGAAGACTTATCTATGCATGTAACATTGCTAAAATGGAACACAAAAAGCCTCACAATGCTTGCCTCTAGAGAGACGAGATCACCAGGCTGACTCTGTTCCCAAACTATTCATGTCTCACCCTTGAAAAAAAAATGTATTGTGGTGACATGATGTGCAACGTTAAATTTCCCATTTTACCCACTCTCAACTACACGGTTTAGTGTATTACTTACATTCATAATGTTGTACCACCATCACCACCATCCATTATCACCACCTTTCCAACTCCTCAAACAGAAACACTGCAACCCACTCAGCATTAATTCCTCATTCCCATCTCCCCGGCAACCTTCTTCCCCTGCCACAACATGCAATTTACTCAAAGATATAGGGAAGGAAGCTTTCTCTCTTTCCATAGCTTTACCAAAGACCAGTTCTCAAAACAGTGTGTGGGGGGAGGGGGGGAGAGAAAGGAGTGGAGAGCAGGAAAAGAAAATTGCTTCCTGCTATTTTAAATTCTATACTGAGTTGAAAGCTGCTAGGTACCACCTTATTTTCACTTTTGAATTAAAAAAATACATTAAATGTCCCCTCTCTCTTCTACTTGATATCCCCTCAAGTGGCTGAAGAAGGATCGCATCTTGTTTTGGGTGTCCTTTCATACACAGGTGATCTCCAGCTTCTTCCATCTTCCCTCCTAAGCTGAAGCTCCATCTCTCTCACCATCACACTATATGTGCACTTCAAATGTGATCTGTTCATACACTAATTTTAGAGTTCTGTACATATCAGGTAAGGCTGCATTTACTTGTTTACATTTTTTTGCACTGAGCCGGCCTCAGACTGAACCACCCCTACTTTTTTCACTCAAATGGCTGATGATGTTCCTCCAGGCCCACACCAAACTACTTGGCTACAAACTGTTAATTAAGTTATCTGGAATAAGTCCTGGTTTCAATTAAAGAGATGAAAATATCTACTGTAGAGAGGTCTGCAATAGAGACATTTGTCTACATTGTTTAAGAATTTCTCAAATGATAGTGGGGTTCAGAATTGCTTAGAAGGCAAAGGCCAGCATATTGGGAGGGATTGCACAGTATATTCCGCTCTTCTTGCTATTTCTTTTTGCTATTATTATTTTCTTACTTGTGGTAACGTATATACAATGTAAAAATTCTCATTTGAACCACTTTCAAGTATATCCACTCTTTTTCATGTTACTGTTCAAGCTAGAACCATGAAAAGAGAATCTGGTATAATAATACTTTCACCAAGTGTGCCCTTTTTAAAAAGAGAAACACTTTCAAATCCCCACAGGCAATCATTATAAAAGATATTTTAAGAGATTGAATGTTGGCCCTTTCATTTCCATTAAATAAAGGGTGTAGGAGCCAAGGGTTTAAACAAGACCTGCAGAATTTGTTGGGAGCAGCTGGCGTCAAAGTGGTGGCAAGAAATTGAGGAGACAGTTATTTGCTTAATGAAAAACAGTCTGGGAGAGAGAGAATGTTTGTTTTGTCTTAGCCCCAGGTTCTTTGTGGTCATCTTAAGTAAGCACTCTGTATTCTCACCAGGTGCATGCATACTCTTTGTCACGTGAATCCTGCAGTATATAAGCAGGAACCAGTTAAGAATAAAGTTGTCTGATGTCTCTGGTCTGTTATCGCTGAGCTTCAGACCCCCCCCGAACCCATCTTTGTTTGTCTTTTATTTTTTCTTTCATTCTTTCTTTCTCATCATTCTTTAATATCCTTCGAGCTCCATTTCATAGGAAGCAACATTTGGCACCCAACTTGGGGCTCGAAGAAGAAAACTCCAAAACAATATTAAGGAACCAAGGAAAAGTCTCCATTACAGGGATGTGTGTCCAGACAATAGAAGAGGACTCAAGTCATATTGGTAAAGTAAGCATTTTCCTTGGAGCATCAGGGTAATGGGTAATCACAATAAGCAGCTGGAGGAGTATGTATGTATGTATGTATGTTTGTAAGTTTGTGTGTTGAAAACATTGTTAGGGTGCCATTACAAAAATAAGGCTTTGATAGAGTTCAAGAATTTGTATTTTGAAGAAAAAGACTTTGTGGATAAAGTAGAGAAGAGCCTAAAGCAGACTCCCTATAGTACGATGGGAGACATTTAGGGGAAAGGAGTGAAGAAACTTCTGAGCTGAAAACATTTTTCCATAACAATACAGTGAGGCCACATGGGGCAATAACAGAAGGGAGTTTAGGAAAAATAAAGAAACTAGGTTCTTGTTGTTAGGAAGAAAATAGTAAAGGGAAATAGTTAATAGTATAATGATGACATAGCCAGGAAATACAGCTAGGGAAAAGGTAACTCTAGTTGGGGAAAAAGAGACTTAAAAAGCTTCTTCAAAAAAAGGAGCTATTTCTCAAAAAATAAGATAGGAAGATTGAGAGAATATTTGGAGTAATTAAAGGAGAGAAAGGACAAACTAAATGAGGATATGGAGACTATGCTAGAAGATCTGAAGAAAACCTTCAAAATAGAAATATAGAAGTGTGAACCTGAGGCAAGGAAAAAGGACAGTAAGTAACTTAAGTTGGGATACATAATTACAAAAATTTCACCTCAATATGGGATGCAAATATCTCCAGAAAAGATTCAAAAAGCATTAAATCAGTTGTGGTTCCTTTGGTTGCTTGTCTTGTGGGGATAATTCAAGATTCCATGACATTTCACAAATTGAGTCATATTACTAGCAAAGGGCTGCACACTCCCATTTGCATCAGGAGTTAATCCTCGAGGCCAAAAAGCAAATGAATTATGGCAAATGGATGTTACTCATATTTCACATTTTGGTAAAATGTAGTATGTACATGTTATCATAGACACTTGTTCTCATTTCATCTGGGCTACTGCACAATCTGGAGAGCGTTTCTGCCATGTTAGATCACATTTACTTAATGCTTTTGCTGTTATGGGATGCCCTCAAGCTATTAAAACGGACAATGGTCCTGCTTATACAGGAAAACAATTTCATAAATTTTGTACTACTTTTAATATTACTCATATCACAGGAATCCCACATAACCCTTCAGGACAGGAATTATTGAACAAGCAAACCAGACACTAAAGTCTATGCTCTTGAAACAAAAAGGGGGAGATGATGATCAGGAAGATGTTATGAAAATAAGTACACCTAAAGATCAATTAGCAAAGGCACTGTTTACTTTAAATGTTTTAAACATTTGATAATTCATCACAGACTCCTGCAGAACAACATTTTAGTAATTTAGAAAAGAAAAATGATACAACCCAAACAGAACTGCAGCTGCAGCCAATCTATTGGAAAGATGTTAAAGATGACTTATGGAAACCAGGAATGGTAAAGGTGTGAGGTAGGGGATTTGCTCTTGTCATTGCAGATGATGGAACCTCAGTTTGGATTCCCTCGAAGAGAATAAAACCCAGACATGTCAACCTGGACAAAAATGACTAAATGGGTAATGTACATTATAGGACATATAATTTTAATTGCTGAAGGACAGGGACATATTTATACTTATTAGGAATTGCAAGAATCTGTGAGCCCTAACATGGGCCAACCCAACTTTACCAAAATAATCTGAAAAACAAGTTTAGGATTCCCAGGTCCAGTAAGAAGAAAACTGGTGTCAAATTTAATTCCTCTGTTTTTAGAAAGACCTGTATGCATAACTCTATGGAAACAAAGGATACTTGCCTGTTGGATGGGAAAGAAAGTTGGAATGGATGGCAGTTATGTCATATGGATCGAGCAGTTATCATAATTAATGATTCCAATGGAATTGTAAGATGCCCCTATGGGGTTAAAGATAACTGAGACTATATGGACAGGCAAGCTAAATCAGAGGATCCTCTAATACTTAGAGGATGATTTGTGCCAAATTCATGGGACAATAAATACAATATTAGAGAAATTTATGGAAAGTTTTCCTGGGAATTGCAAGAATTATTCTCTGTTCACTTGTCTCTAAGCACTTGTGTTGCAGGAGGTGGGACATTTGTGGCAGCAAGGAGAAGAGGAGGTGTTTTGCTGCCAGTGCAGATGTTAAGATCCTGGCAATCCTCTCCAGAAACACGGGTCCTGATCCATTTGGCGGAAGAATATCTAAAAAGGACTGGGAGACTGACTGGACTCATTGTTGCAGCTGTCATTGAAATCATTGGAATTATCATTGCGGCTGCAGTGGCTGGAACTATATTACATCAAACTATACAGATGCAAAATTATGTTAGAGAATGGCATAAAAATGCCAGGGAGCTGTGGCATAGTCAATCTCATATTGATGAACAAATTAATAATAGATTAAATGATATAGAAACTACATTGGTTCATATTGAAGATCAAATGTATAATTTACCTTACTTTTTGACAACTATAGGCTTAGGTTTGGGGCTGTTTTTTCTCTTCCTCCTCAGCTCTGTTTAACAACAAATAATCAAAGTCAGAAAGCTTGACTGGTAGCCAATGACGGGTAAGTCTCTTCCTTCAGAGCTTAAGGGCAACCTAAGACAGGCACAGTCACCTCGACTAATAAAACAAAAAGGGGGAAATGTAGGAAGGAGTCAAGGGTTTAAAACAAGACCTGCAGAATTTGTTGGGAGCAGCTGGTGTCAAAGTGGCAGCAAGAAATTAAAGAGACAGTTATTTGCTTAATGAAAAACAGTCTAGGAGAGAGAGAAAGTTTGTTTTGTCTTTGCCCCAGGTTCTTTGTGGTCATCTTAAGTAAGCACTCTGTATTCTCACCAGGTGCACATATACTCTTTGTCACGTGAATCCTGCAGTATATAAGCAGGAACCAGTTAAGAATAAAGTTGTCTGATGTCTCTGGTCTGTTATCGCTGAGCTTTAAGCCCCCCCCCCCCCCGAACCCATCTTTGTTTGTCTTCCTTCCTTTCTCTTCTCTTCCTTTCTCTTCTCTTCCTTTCTCTTCTCTTCCCTCTCTCCCCCTTCCCTCCCTCCCTCCCTCCCTCTTCCCTTCCTCCCTTAATATCCTTCGAGCTCCGTTTCACAGGAAGCAACAAAAGGGTATGTTCTATATTTAAAATCATTGTAAAATCCAGACCTTAAAGACACTTTGCCTTTCCTTTATCAATTTGCTTAAGGTATATGCATCTGCAGAGGGTTGCACTGCTGGCCTGCATCAAGGCCCTCTTAAATTTTCCTTTTGGGCCTTGTTTTCCAGTTATTCTGGGTTCCAACAGATTGGTCTACATGAAATCCGTTGCACATTCAGAAACTATGACATTCCCACTACATTCTTTCCTGCCTCTATCCCCAGCTCTCTCCCACCCAGTGCTCTGCATGGGTTCCTGCTGTGCTTTGTGAACTCTCATTGACTAAAATGTCCCAGACAAAGCCAGGAGTCCCTTGCCTAACTGTCAGGAAAATAGTGTCAGATCCATGAGTGTTTTCTGAGTGGCCGATCAGCAAAGAGCTGGTGACACAGACTTCAAAGTTAGTAAAGCACAACACATAAATACAAGGTCCCACTGACTCAGCCATTTATCAACTTCCCTTTAGTAAATGTGGTCTTTCTCAGGATAAAGTTCTTCTACTTTAGCCGTTTAAAAAACTGCTTAGTTATTTGCAACAGAGAAGAGAGAGAAACCAGAAGGCTCTGTGAAAGAGGAAGATTTGTGTACAAGGCTGACAATGCTGAAATTTACCTGAACCCTGGGATCCTAAAAGACAGTTTAGGTCAAAGAATCCTCCACTCATAGTGTTACTGTCCAGGATGGCCTTAGCTTCTTAGCTGACTAAATTTTAGTCAAGCTTCTTCCTCACTGTGGGCCTGTGCTGGTTTGAAAGGAAGTATGCCCCCTAAGAAAAGCCATGTTTTAATATAAATCCCATTTCATAAAGGTAGAATAATCTCTATCCAATACTGTATGTTTGAAACTGTAATGAGATTATCTCCCTGGATGATGTGATTTAGTCAAGAGTAGTTGTTAAACTGGATTAGGGGATGACATGTCTCCACCCATTTGAGTGGGTCTTGATTAGTTTCTGAAGTCCTATAAAAGAGGAAACATTTTGGAGAATGAGAGAGTCAGAGAGGGCAGAGAATGCCATAGCACCACGAAGCAGAGAGTCCACCAGCCAGTGACCTTTGGAGATGAAGAAGGAAAATGCCTCCTGGGGAGGTTCATGAAACAGGAAGCCAGGAGGGAAGACACTAGCAGATGATGCCGTGTTCACCATGTGCCCTTCCAGATGAGAGAGAATCCCTGACTGTGTTCGCCATGTGCCTTCTCACTTGAGAGAGAAACCCTGAACTTCATCGGCCTTCTTGAACCAAGGTATCTTTCCCTGGGTGCCTTTGATTGGACATTTCTATAGACTTGTTTTAATTGGGACATTTTCTCGGCCTTAGAACTGTAAACTTGCAACTCATTAAATTCTCCCTTTTAAAAGCCGTTCCGTTTCTGGTCTATTGCATTCTGGCAGCTAGCAAACTAGAACAGGGCCTCTGACCTCCATGAACTTGGCCCTTAAGAATCCAGGCACAACATGTGCCACCTGGCTTCAACATAAACTCAAGAGATAACATCCTATAATGGGCATACCCTACTGCTTGACCTCCCCCTCTAGTACCTTCCATGATCTCATCCCAGGCCTTAAAAATCTCTCCTGCCCTCTGCTTTAGTGGAGTTAGGCCCTCTCTCACTCTCTGCCCTCTTGAGATAAGCTTCTGGTCTCTCTTCCTCTCTTTCACAGAGCCTTCTGGTTTCTCTCTCTTCTCTGTTGCAAATAACTTTGAATAAAGTCATTGTTACCTGTTTCACATCATCTGGTGCAAGCTTTTACCTTTGCCAGAGTGATGGAAAAGTCTTGGTGATGGATGGTGGTAAAGGTGGCTCAACATTGGAAAAGTTATTAACACCAACAAACTGTATACTTGAAAATGGCTAAAATGTACAGTTTTATGCTGTACATATGTGACCAGAATAAAAAAGTGTCAGTGAACAACTAAAAGAATCAAATATCTAGGACTAAATTTAACCAAAAGTACAAAACAGTGCTTAGAGAAATTGATGAAGACCTAAATAAATAGAGAGACACCCCATGTTCATGGATCGGAAGTTTAAATATTGTTAAGATGTCACTCTTAAAAAGTGATTTACAGATTCAGTATAATCCCAATCAAAATCCCAACAGTCTTCTTCACAGAAATGGAAAGACATCAATCCTCAAATTCATATGAAATGGCAAGGTGGGGCAAATAACCAAAATCATTTTGAAAAAGAACAAAGTTAGAGGACTCATATTTCCTGGTTTCAAAACTTATCACAATCCTACAATATTCAAAACCAAGTGGTAGTGGCACAAGAACAGAAATTTAAACCAATGGAATAGAATTGACAGTTCAGAAATAACCTACCATATATGGCCAATTGAATTTTTTTACTTCTTTAATTTCAAAATTAAAATGTAAGATGTTTCTTCTCCCTTTTTTGTACATTTTTATTGTGAAATATAACATGTATACAAAAAAGCAATAAATTTCAAAGTATATTTTAACAAGTAGTTATGGAAAAGATTTCAAAGTTGTATGGGATACTGTTACATAATTTCAGGTTTTTTCTTCTAGCTGCTCCAAGACACTGGAAACTTAAAAGAAATATCAACATAATGTTTCAGTAGTCATACTCATTTGTTAAATCCTAACTTCTCTGTTTTAACTCTTCCTCCTTTGATCTTTCTCCCAATCTTCAGGGATATTTGAGTTAGTATATGCAACTTTTATAGGATCTGAGTGTGGCCAATTGATTTCTGACAAGAGTGCCAAATCCACTCAATGAGGAAAGAGTAGTCTTTTAATAAATGTGCTGCGAGAACTGGATATCCATATGCAAAGAATGAAAGGGTGCCCCTACCTCACACCATATTCAAATATTCACTCCAAATAAATCAAACACCTATTTATAAGGATGAAAACTACAAAACTCCTAGAATAAAACATAAGGGAATATCATTAGGACCTTGTATTAGGCATTGGATCCTTGGACTTTACACCAAAAACATAAAAAACAAAATTAAAAAAACAGATAAATTGGACCTCATCAAAACTAAAAACTTATATGCATCAAAGGACATTACCAGGCAGGCCATGGTGGCTCAGCAGGCAGAGTTCTTGCCTGCCATGCCGGAGACCTGGGTTCGATTTCCAAAGCCTGTCCATGCCAAAACAAAAACAACAAACAAACAAACAAACAAAAAGACACTCAGCATCATTAGTCATCAAGAAATGCAAATCAAAACCACAATAGGATACTCTTTCACATCCACCAAAATGGCTATTATTAAATAAATGGAAAAGAGTGTTGGTGAGGATGCAGAGAAATAGGAACGCTTATACATTGTGGTAGAAATATAAAAAAGGTGCAGCCACTAGAGAAAATAGTTTGACAGGTCCTCAGAAGGTTAAACATAGAATTGCCATATGATCCAGCAATTCCACTTTAGGTATGTACCCAAAAGAATTGAAAGCAGGGATTCAAACAGATACCTATACACCAATGTTCACAGCTGCATTATTCACAAAAGGCAAAAGTGGAAGCAGCTCAATTGTCCATCAAGAGATGAATGGATAAGCAAAATGTGGTATGTACATATAATGGAATACTCCTCAGCCTTAGAAAGGAATAAAGTTCTGATGCACATTACCACATGGATGAACCTTGAAGACATCATGTTGAGTGAAATATGCCAAAAAGGCTTATACAAAAGGGCAGATATTGTATGATTCCACTTATATGAAATAACTAGAATATGCAAATGCATAGAGAGAGAGAGTAGAATGGTGGTTACCTGGGGCTGGGGTGAGGGAGGAATGGAGAGTTATTGCTTAATGTGTACAAGTTTTTGTTTTGGGTGATAGAAATATTTTGGAAACAGATAGTAGTGTTGACACCACATTGGTGACACCACTTTTCAATATGAAAAGAGTTAGAATGGGCATAACCCAAACATCCCTAAAAATTGGGAGAAGGATCAAAGGAGAAGGAGTTATAACAGAGAATTTAGGATTTAATAAATGAGCATGGCTTCTGAATTATTATAGAACATTGTTGATGTACTTTATGTCACAGAATCAACACATAAAGGGTGTTAAAATAATTTTATGTCATGCATATTTTACCACAATAAAAAATAAATTAAAAAAAAATGTCATCAGCCAACAAAAATTAACAACCAGCTGGTAAATTTGTTGGAAAAGAAGGCCATCAGCACTATAAATGATTAACATTTGCTCTATCATTTATGTTTCTTCTGAGATACAAAATACACTTCACAGCATGGCATGGGCTTGACATGTTATTACAGTGACAGCTTAAGTGCTATGACATCTCCCACAAAATCCTATCAGCTTCTCTAGGAAACGTCTCAGACATCCCAAGACCCTCCGTGTCGCAGTGTCCACCATCACATTGGCCGTCAGCTTTTCGCAAAGTCAGGCCGACTTGCAGAAAGCACATTTGCCAAGTCCTTTGGTACATGCCAAATGGAGGCACCTCGCCAACAAGCAGATTTAATCTGAGTCACAAATGGCTATGGCTATGACCTATATATATATATATAGGTCAGTGTGACATTTCAATGGATGTAATCAAATCGGCAATGGCCATGTCCTCCTGTGAGCTTTTCACCATCCAGGCCAGCTGTCACAGCAAGGGCTACAGCTCCCAAACTCCCCCCTGGAGAAGTCTAAATTCAGCTACAGCAAGAGTGCTGATGTCTGGTCTCTGATGCAAACTGTGACACACCAGACCTGCCTTTTTCAACCTCCCTTTTTGAGGGACTGTTTTAAGTCTTTTCATATTAAGTAGCTGGCATAGTTTCCTAGGACTGCCATAACAAAGTACCACAATTAAGAGCTTTGAAACAACAGAAATTTATAGTCTCACAGTAGTTCTGAAGGCTAGAAGTCTAAAATTATGTAGGGCTACATTCCCTCTGAAGGCTCTAGAAGAGGTCCCTCCATTCCCTCTTTCTAGTTTCTGGCATTTGACAGCAATCCTTGGCAGTCCATGGCTTTTAGCTACACCACTCCATCTTCTTGAGGATCTCTGTCTCTGCATGACATCTCTTTTTATAACTACACCAGTCATACTGGATTAGGGGTTCACCCTACTCCAGTAATTCCATCTACAATAACCTTATTTCCAAATAAGGTCATATTCTAAGGCACTGGGGGTCAGGATTTCTACATACATATCTTTTGGAGGAACACAATTCAGCCCAAAACAGTAGTCTTACCCAACTCCAGAAGGGCTCAGGATCTGTAAAGGTATTCATGGCAAATGTGTCATCATAAAGAAATACCTGAAGGTAATTCTCAGGCATAGACCTTGGTTTTCAAAGGGCTTTCCTGCCTGTGGATAAAAGTAATGGCAACACTAACAGTTCCTGATTATCCAGATGACCCTGGGCCACTGGCTGCTTCATTAACCTCTCTTCACACAGGAGGTTAGAGGGACTCAGAGAAAGTAAGAACTTGCCTGTAATGGTTAGGCTCTGGTGTCAACTTGGCCAGGTGATGGTGCCAAGTTGTCTGGTCAGGCAAGCACTGGCCTAACTGTTACTGCAAGGATATCTCATGACTGGTTGCTAAACCAGAAGGCTGGTGTATTAAATCATCAGTCAGTTGATTGCAGGTCTGACTGATTACATCTACAATCAACTAAGGATATATCTCCCACAAATGAGAGACTCCAATCAGTTGGATTTGATAAAATCAGTTGGAGACTTTTAAGGAAGAAGAGAAAATTTTCAGTTTCTTCAGCCAGGGAGCCTCTCCTCTAATCAAGGGTTAATACTCACAATTGAGTCTGTCACATCTCCTGGGGAAATAATTTAATCAAGTTTCCAACCTACAGTACTGAATAGGGATTAAAATAAATAGCTGTCTCCACAAGATGGATCAGGATTAAAACATGGCTTTTTCTAGGTTACATAACCCTTTCAAAGCAGCACACCAGGTAACCTCTCTGAGTGAAGACTGAAAAGCACTTAAGACCTAGAAGAGCATCAGACATGACCTCCTTCAGTTCCTGAATTCCTGAACCTACCCTAAGGAAAGTGGGAGAGGTAGAGGAGGGCTGGTGGAAGGGGGAAAGCAGTGAAGGACCTTCCGCAGCATTGTTTCCCAGGGTCCAGCACAGAAGAGCCCAAATAAATGCAAAGAGCAGCTACAAGAGTGAAACAGGAAATCTTAGAAAGGCAATTGAGCCAAACCATCTCATAACTCCTATAGACTATCAAAGGCTACCCACTAAGAACTCACACTATAAATATAGCTTGAATTCCATTTTGGGAATGGTAAGAGGGTTCTGTTGTTTTTTTTTTTAATTTGTTATATTTTATTAGCTATTAAATATGCACCAGGAAGTATTTCAATCATATGGGAAGGATGTGGCAAGACCAAGTACCCCAAATCTTAAGAAATAGAATATGATCCACGGCCTCCCATATACTCCTATATCCATCTCCCAAATGCATCCTGCTCCCTCCCCCACAAGAGCAACCACTGCCCTGACTTTGGGCTTTCTCTCTCCATTCCCTCACCCACACACCCAGGCATGAATTCTTAAACAAGATATTGTTTAGTTTTGCCTATTTTCAGACTTCATATAAATGGAAACCTGATGCATTATTTTGCAATTTTCTTTATTCAAATAAAATTATATCTATGTAAAACAGGGGCAAAATGGCGGCATAGTGAAGTATGGAATTTAGTTTGTCCTCCAGAGTGGCTAGTAAACAGCCAGGAACAGGACAGAACAACTGCTGGGGGAATGTCAGTGACCAAACACACAGCGTACACCAGTCTGGACCAGGTGAAATGGCTGAGACCCCACACAGAACTCTAAGTCCCCCAAGCCCCAAAGACTGGTGCCCCTCTCCCATGGGCATGGCAGGCTGGTTCCCCAAAGGGAAAGGAAACAGATTTTACTTGCAGCAAGGGCTTAGCTCAACCAAGCTTCACTTGTGGAATTAATTAACAAATTCTTACTACTGTAAACAGGCGCCCAACACAGATAAACCTAGAATAAACATTTAAAAAACTAGGAATTTTTGCCCCAGCAGAGAGGCAACAGGGCTGATGGGGAAAATAAAAATAAAAACAGGCTTTTTTAGTTGAACAGCACAAAATACTGAAAAAGAGCTGAACCCCAAGAAAAGACTCCAGCACATCGAGCCTAGAGATACACAGAGTCACATGCCAACTCAAGCTCCTGATTGACAAACCGAAGGAGTGGGAGTTCAGCTCTAAAAAGGTTTTTTTGCTTTTTTATACTTCTTAACAGCTCATTGGATAGAACTGGAATCACTCTGAGGCTCCAGCACTGCCCCAAGCAAGGATGGAACTAAAGCTTGTCTTAGAGACAAAGTAACTATTCAGACGAAACCTAATCAAGTTTAATACCCACACTTGATACCCACATCTCCAAGGAGATAAACTAATTTAAGTTTCCAACATACAGTATTGGATAAGGATTAGAAGAAATCACTGTTCCCGCAAGGTTGATTAGGATTAAAGCATTGCTTTTCTAGGGTACATAAACCTTTTCAAACTGACACATTCCACCCTCTGGACTCTAAAAAAGGCATGGGTCCCCATATACAAAATACATTCACTCCATAACAATATCAGAGAACCTTAAACAATTTTGGTAACATTACAAATACAATACAAGGTTAAAACAAGTACAAAATCTCAAAGTTAGTTACAGGCATGGTCTGGCCTAAAGCAAAGTTCTCCTCTGGCTCTGGACCTGTAAAAACTCAAAACAAGTTATTTGCCAACATACAAAGTAAGAACAGTCATAGGACACATATGCCCATTTCCATAGGGAGGAAGGAACACAGGGGTCGCTGGACCCAAGCAGTTTTGAAAACCTGCAGAGCAAACTCCATTAGATTTCAAAGTCTGAGAGTCATTTATCTTCTGGGCTTTAGAAAGTGGCTGTCCCACCCTTTCCAAGGGCCTAGGCAGGAACCCACTTCTCTCCAAACACAATCTTGGGGGACACTGGGGAGGCCACCTTTTTCTCAGCTCCACACTCTCCAAGCATTGGGGCCACACACGGGCTCTCTGCCATCTCTGGGGCACATACTCACTCCCTACATGTGACAGCCAGGCTCTCCCCAAACCCCAAGGAATGTACTCCACCCTCTCCAAGGCCTAAGATAGCATGACTCTTCTACTACAACAAGTAGAAGGCCAACCCTCTGCCTTTGGGGCAAACTCACCCTCTCCATGTGCTTGGACAGGTCTGCTCCTCTGGCCTGAGGCTACTTGACTTCAGACCCCAGCCTCCATGGCTTTGCCTCTGAAGTTATTTTTCCTTCAATGTGTCCCTTCTCCATCCCTCTCAGTCCTGACTGGCAGTGGTTCTCTTTATACAGATCTTGCAGCACTCTTGTTGGCTTTTTATGTAGTAGCCTCGAATCAAGTCCAGCAGACATGAGGAGTTTCGACAAATCTTTCCTGGATAACTCCATATCCAGTCTTGGCTTTTTCTGAAATGGTTGACTAAGTCCACGTTTGTTAAATCCTCATGTGGGGTACTATTCTCTGATGTCTCCCTTCCTGGAAGCCCAGAATTTTCCAGACCATCAGTTTCTGGTTTCTCTGTACCCAAGAGTTCAGTTCTCAGCTTATCTCTTTCCTCTCATATTTCACTACAAGCTGCAAGGAGAAGCCAGGCTGCACTTTCCATATTTAATTTGGAAATTTCTTCTGCTAAATATCCAAGTTCACAGCTTTTAAAATCTGCTTTCCAGCCAAAACTACTAACCAATTTTGGCAGATAATCTGCCATTTTAAATCAAGGCTCACCTTCCTTCCAGTTTACAATAGCATGTCCCTCATCTCTGTCCAAAGCCCTATCAGAAGTATCTTTAGAGTCCACATTACTACCAACAGTCTCTTCAAAGCATTTCAGGCCTTTTCTATCAAACTCCTCACAACTCCCCCCAAATCTTCCCTTATCCATTTAAAAAGCCATTCCAACATTTTGGTGTTTGCAAATCACAGCAGCACCCTACTCCTCTGGTACCAAAATCTATCCTAGTTTGCTAGCTGCCAAAATGCAATATACCAGAAACAGAATGGTTTTTAAAAAGGGAAATTTAATAAGTTGCTAGTTTACAGTTCTAAGGCTGAGATAATGTTCCAATTGAAACAAGTCTATAGAAATGTCCAATCTAAGAAATCCAGGGAAAGATACATTGTTTCAAGAAGGCAGATGAAGTTCAGGGTTTCTCTCTCAGCTGGAAGGGCACCTGGCAAAGTCTGCTAGCTTTTTCTCCAGGCATCTTATTTCATGAAGCACCCTGGGAGGTGTTTTCCCTCTTCATCTCCAAAAGTTGCAGGCTGGTGGACTCTCTGCTTCGTGGTTCTGCAGCATTCTATGCGCTCTCAGAATCTCATGGCTTTCTCTCTTGTTGTTCTCAAGCTTTTTCCAAAGTGCTTCTTCTTTTAAAGGATTCCAGTAAAACCAATCAAGACCCACCTGGAATGGGTGCAGATATGTCTCCACCTAATCAAGTTTAATACCCTCACTTGATTGACTCACATCTCCATGGAGATAAGCTAATTTAAGTTTCCAACATATAGTACTGGATAGGGATTAGAAGAAACCATTGCTCCTACAAGGTTGATTAGGATTAAAACATGGCTTTTCTAGGGTACACAAATCTTTTCAAACCAGCACAAATACCTATTTAAATCTCAACAACTTACTTTGCAGAAATAGAAAAACCAATAACCAAATCTATTTGGAAGGGCTGGGTGCCCCAAATAGCTAGAAAATATCTTGAGAAAGAAGAAAGAAGTGGGAAGACTCAGACTACTTGACTTTAAAGCACATTACAAAGCTACAGTGGTCAAAACAGCATGGCACTGGCATAAAGTTAAATATACTGAACAATGGAATCAAATTGAATGTTTGGAAATAGATCTTCTCATCTATGGACAATTGAACATTGATAAGGCAGTCAAGCCAACCCATCTCGGATAGAGCAGCCTCTTCAATAAGTGATGTTTGGAGAACAGGCTTTCCATAGGCAAAAAAATGAAAGAGGATCCATATCTCACACCCTATACAATAATTAACCCAAAATGGACCTAGACACTAGAGTGAATACCATAAAACTTTTAGAAGAAAATGTAGGGAAATACCTGATAAATCTTATTATAGGAGGCGTTTTCTTAGACCTTACACCCAGAGCACAAGCATTGAAAAAAGAAATAGATAAATGGGATCTCCTCAAAACTGAACACATTTGTGCATCAAAGAACTTTGTCAAGGAAGTAAAAAGACACCCTCAACAATGGGAGTCAATATTTGGAAACCACATATCAGATAAGGGTTTAGTATCCAGAACACATAGAGATTCTTCAATTCAAGAACAAAAAAGACACACAATCCAACTAAAAAATGGGCAAAAGACATGAACAGACTTATCAAAAGCAGAAATGCAAATGGCTAAAAGGCACATGAAAAGATGCTCAACTTCATTGGCTATTAGGGAAATGCAAAATCAAAACCATAATGAGATATCATGTGACACCCACTAGAATGGTCATTATGAAAAAAAAAACAGAAAATTACAAGTGCTGGAAAGGATGTGGAGAATGAGGAACACTTATCCACTGTTGGTGGGAATGTAAAATGGTACAACTGCTCTGGAAGGCAGTTTGGCAACACCTCAAGAAGCTAACTATAAAATTGTCATATGATCAGCAATTCCATTACTAGGTATATATTCAGAGGAACTGAAGACAAGGGTTCAAATGGACATTTGCACACCAATGTTTAGAGCAGCATTATTTACGATTGCCAAGAGATGCAAGCAACCCAAATATTCATCAATGGATGAGTAGCTAAACAAGCTGTGGTATATACATATGATGGAATATTACATGGCTATAAGACAGAATAAAGTCATGAATCATGTAACAACGTGGATAAACTTTGAGAACATTATGCTGAGTGAAATTAACCATAAAAAAAGACTAAAACTGTATGGTCTCACTAATATGAACTAACATTAATGAGAGAACTTTGAGAGTTGAAGTTAAGAACACAGGTTATCAGGAAATAGAAATAGGGTAGAGATTGGGCATTTGGTGCTGAAGGTATACAGACTGTGTAACGGGACTGGTTGTAAAAAATCAGAAATGGATAGTACAATAATACCTGGCTGTACCACAATAATATAAGTACACTGAATAAAGCTGAATATAAGTATGATAGAGGGAGAAAGACTGGGGCATGTATGAAACCAGAAGGAAAGATAGAGGACAAAGCTGAGACAATATGACTTAGAAATGCCTAGAGTGGACAATGATGGTGATTATACACTGATTAAGTGTACAAAACTAAAAACCCTTTTGCATGAGGGAGAGAAAATGAATGTCAACATTCCAAGGTTTTGAAAATGGATAGTGTTCTAGTTTGCTAGCTGTTGGAATGCAATATACCAGAAACAGAATGGCTTTTAAAAGGGAAATTAAGTCGCCAGTTTACAGTTCTAAGGCCATAAAGTTGTCCAAATTAAAACAAGTCTATAGAAATGTCAAATCTAAGGCATCCAGGGAAAGATACCTTGATTCAAGAAGGCTAATGAAGTTTAGGGTTTCTCTCTTGACTGGAAAGGCACATGGTGAACATGGCAATATCTGCTAGCTTTCTCTCCTGGCTACTCTCATGGAGTTCCCCTGGAGGCATATTCCTTCTTCATCTCCAAAGGTCTCTGGTGGCATGGGCTCTTTGCTTCATGGCTCTGCTGTTCTCAAGCTTTATCCAAAATGCTTCCTCATTCAAAGGATTCCAGTAAACTAATCAAGACTCACCTGGAATGTATAGAGTCACATCTCCCTCAATTCAGAAGTTCATACCCACAGTTGGGTGAGTCACATCTCCATGGAGATAACCTAATCAAGTTTCCAACCTACATTACTGAATAGAGATTAAGAGAAATGGTTGCTCCCACAAGATTGATTAGGATTAAAACATGACATTTCTAGGATACATAATCCTTTCAAACCAGCACAAATGGTAAATAGGAAAAGGTACAATCAATTCAAGCTAAGGTCTATAGTCAATGGTAGTATTATAATATGCTTACACTGACTGTAACAAAGGCATTATGTCAAAACTAAATGTCAACAGGCAGGGGGCATGGGGGTGGGTTATGGATTCTAGGTAAAAGAAAAGGAAATGTCTCCAGATAGACTATGGTGGGGAAGGCATGTCTATTTACTTAGGTTGGATTGTATGATATTTAAAAACTGTTTGGTGGTTGGGCCACAGTGGCTCAGCAGGCAAATTTCTCTCCTGCCATGTTGGAGACCCAGGGTTGGTTCCCAGTGCCTGCCCATGCCAATAAATAAATAAATAAATAAATAAATAAATAAATAAATAAATAAATAAATATTAAAAATTGTTTGAAATTTACTTAGGTTGGATTGTGTGATGTTTAAAAACTGTTTAAAAATGAAGAGAAAAACAACTGCTAGAGAAAATGCCAAGAAAGAGGTGGCCTATTCATTGTCAGTAGGGAAATGACAGGTACAGCCCTTGGAAGGCAGTGTAGTAGTTCCACATGAGGCTAGGGGTGGGGTTGCCATATGATCCTGAAACCCTGTTGCTCAACTTATACCTGCAGGAACTGAGTGGGGGGACACGAATGGACATTTGCACACTGGTGTTTCTGGAGGCAGTGTTCCCAATCCACAATGAATGGACGTGGCCTAAGGGTACAACTATTGAGGAATGGAAGGGGGAACATGTGTATACATTGTATACATTGTATGTGTACAGTGGACTACTGAGTGGCCACAAGAAGGAATGCGACTAGGTGAATGAACCTTAAGAACTGTACGTTGAACGAAGTATCATAAACAAAAAGACAAATATTATCATGCCTTACTCATATGGACTAACTATAATATACAAACTCAGAGAACTGAAGTTGAGAGCATGGGCTATCAGGTTGGGACCTATTGTAAAGGGGTCCTAGATTATAAGCTCTTACAGCAGTCACATATATTCAGGAGTTGTGACTATTATTTCTAAATTCTGAGATACTGAGCTGTTTGTAGATGACCTGGTTGTTCCCCAAAACTTTGGGTATTTATGTGATGCATGAGACTCAGAGTTAGAGCTCTGAGGCTTTGAAATTCAGCAGTACTCCATACAGGAACTATTTTCAAAGTTGAAGAATTGATCAGACTCTGACCAAAGATATGAATAAAGCTGATCTGGATAAGACTGTGGTAGATCAGAATGCAAGGTAAAAGATGATATCAGCTATATTTTAAAACTTCAACTTCTGTGTGAGACCAGAGGGAGAGATGTTTATTTGGTGAAAAATTTATATTTGGGGTAGGGCATTACCTACCCAAACAGGTCAGTTTAGTTGAACACCACAAGTACGTGGAATCTTGAATAGCGTGTGAGATCTTGTTGGTTTGTCCAGGTTAGTGCGATGGCCTGATATATTCCAGAGTAATTTGGGCAGTGAATAAAGAAGTATTTGCAAAGTCCCCTTGGGGGAATAGGGAGAAAGGAGTAAATATTCAATTTCTCCATTTGGAGAATTCCTGATATTCTCACAAGCAGTGGGAACAACCAAATTAATAGGCTGAGCCCTCGATCTTGGGGTTTGTTCCTATGAAACTTATTCCTGCAAAGAATAGGCTAAGCCTACTTATAATTATGCCTGAGAGTCAACTCCAAAGAACCTCTTTTGTTGCTCAGATGTCACCTGTCTCTCTAAGCCTATTCAACAGATGAACTCACTGTCCTCCCTTCCTTCTACATGGGACATTACTCCCAGGGGTATAAATCTCACTGGCAATGTGGGATAGAACTCCCAGGATAAGCCAGGGCCCAGCATCATGGGATTGAGAAAGTCTTTTCCACCAAAAGAGGGAAGAGGAAAATGAGACAAAATAAAATTTCAGTGGCTGAGAGATTTCAAACAAAGTTGACAGGTTATCCTGGAGGTTATTCTTACACATTATATAGATAACCCCTTTTTAGTTTCTGGTGTATTGGAGTGGCTGGAGGGAAGTACCTGAAATTGTTGAGCTGTGTTCCAGTAGCCTTGATTCTTGAAGACGATTGTATAGCAATATAGATTTTTCAATGTGAGAGTGTGATTCCTTGTGTCTGATGTTCCTTTTATCCAGAACGTGGACAGATGAGTAAAAGAATAGGGATAAAAATTAAATAAATAATAGGGGGGATAAGGGGTAAAATAAATTTGGTAGATTGAAATACTAGTGGTCAATAAGAGGGAGGGGTAGGGATGTATGAACTTCTTCTTTTTTCTTTTTATTTCTTTTTTGGAGTGATGCAAATGTTCCAAAAATGACCATGGTGATGAATACACAACGGCAATGTTATTGTCAGCCATTGATTGTACACCATGCATGGACTGTACATGTGTGAAGATTTGTTGACAAAAAATATTTTTATAAAAGTTATACCTGTGCAATCTTTCCACATCCATGCGTGAGTCTATGATGCATTCATTTCTACTGCATTATTACAATGATTTGAATATATCAAATTGCATTTATCCATCCCCTCGTAGATGGATATTTGGGGGCACTAGGCTTTTGCTATTGAAGACATACATCACTGCTGTGAATATTCTTGGGCACATGTGCTGGGGCACAAGAAAACAATTCCCTCTAGGCCCCGGGTAGAATTTCTGTATCATAAGCCATGGTATCTGGCCTTAAAACACATGTCAATGAAAAAGTTACGAGAGAGGCATTTCTTCTAAAATCTTGCATTGTTCCTGTTGTCTTTTAGAAAAAATCAGCCATCCTTCTTTTTCTTTCTGCCCAGAGGCACATTCTTATAGATGCTATAGGACTGGTGAAGGAACCGGAGGAAGGGAGCAAAAGAGGGAATGAGCCCAGGTAAGTCAGCAGGAAGAGACAAGGCAATACCTGCAGAATTTTATGTCACCACCATCTTGCTAGAAAGTGAGCTGATTAAATGAGAATGGTACAGGTTTCAGGTGGTAAACTCTTAAATAAATCATTAGCAACTTCCCTTTCTCCCTCTTTCCAAAGTGCCTGACAATCATACAAGTAGTTTAATTTGAACATTAATGGGACCTATTCTGAGCATATCATTTAAGAATTACACTAGAAGAAAATGTAGGATGAAATAACTGACAATGTTTTTCAGAATGCAGAGCAATTAATTCCATCAGAACAGACCCAGTTATGGTCTTAATTCATTCTGACTTGCAGAATGCACTAAGAGTGAACCATGTCGGCTTCTTTCATCCCAGTGAGTGAAAGAAGGGGCAGAGGAGGCAGCAAGGAGCACAAGTTAGCAGGAAGACACAAAGCAACCTGGCCAATTATACATATTGTGGGGGTGGGTCAGGAAATTTAAAAGTGACTAATGAAGAGTGAGGAATAGGATGGTGTTTGGAGCGGTCTCTTAAGGAATCTCTTTTTGAGGGCATTTACTACAAGCAGCTCCAAAGAGATCACAGTACCCCAACTAAGTCTGCATGTTCAGTAGTCGTATTTAAAAGTATAGTCATTCTTATCCAAACAGAACAAGGTACCATATGTGCCAGTTTGAAGCTATTATGTATCCCAAAAAAAGCCATATCCTTTAATCCTCATTCAGTATTGCTGGGCAGGATCTTTTTTATTGTTTTCATCAAATCACATTTGAATTGAGCAAATACGATTTTATTCTACTTGGGTATGTTCTCCCTAAATTTATACAAGCTTACTTATAAAATAAGCTAGTATTATAAGCACATTCTCAAAATTCCTCTAAAAAGTAGGCTACTTTTAAGTTTTGCTGGTTTGAATCTGTTGTGTACCAGTTTGAATCTATTGCGTACCCCATAAAAGCCAAGTTCTTTAATCCTCATTCAATATTGCTGGGTGGAATCTTTTTTATTGTTTCCCATGGAGATGTGATCTATCTGATTGTAGGTTTCCATGGAGGTGTGTCTTCGCCCATTCAAGGGGGGGTTGCTTCCTGGATTAGATGGTTTCCATGGAGGTGAGTCTTCAGCCATTCAAGGTGGGGATGCTTACTGGAGCCTTTAAGAGGGAATCATTTTAGTAAAAACTTTAGAGCCAGCAGAGCAGACAGAGCCCCAGGGAAGCCACTGAAGAAGCCTGATGAAATGAGGAGAGAAAGCTAACCAACGTCACCATGTGCCTTTCCAGCTGAGAGAGAAAGCCTGAACATCATCGGCCTTCTTGAGCCAAGGTCTCTTTCCTTGTATTCCTTAATTTGAACATTTTCATAGCCTTACCTTAATTTAAACATGTTCACAGCCTTAGAACTGTAAACTTGCAACATAATAAATTCCCCTTTTTAAAAGCCATTCCATTTCAGGTATATCACATTCCAGCAGCTTGCAAACTAGAATACCCTGTTCGACCAGCATTCCATGTCAGGCACTGTCTGGCCCTCACACACTCACCACTGGACTGCACAACCCTGTAAGGTGGGTTTTATTACCCCGAGTTAACAAGTCAACCGGGTTCCAACAGGCAGAATAACGTGCCCTACCTCGTACAACCAGAAGAGGGCAGCATGGTTTCTACTGCCTGGTGGTTTGAAGAAACTGCCCAAGAGGCTTCTCTGAAACCTCTAAAAACCCTTCAGCTTTCCACTAACTCCCATAAAGCATGCAAAGAAGTTCTTTACCACGAAGAAACCAAACAAATAGAAGCTATTTTACCCTCTGCCTCAGCTTCATGAGGGGCTGTTTTCAGAAAACAGGTTCCATGATTCTCCCCCAGCAGTGGGTAGAGAAAGAGAACCAGCAGGAGACTTTCAGACACTACAGAATGAAACACCTC